>JAQGCX010000033.1:0-39744 GCA_034700205.1 Plectus parietinus
TCAACCCTAACCGAAGTGGGCAAATTGGGCGAAATTTTGTTAACCCCCCTCGCCCGCCGAAGGCGGCCCAAAATATTTGCATAAATTTGCATTAAGTTACGATAATTTAATGCAAATTTATGCAAATTTTTAGGCCAAAGCTATGTTAACCCCCCCCCAAATTTTCGATTCGAACACATCTCTGTTTCACAGTGGCCAGAATATTGAAACAAACCGTTGGGATCAGTGAGTTTTCCTTCTCGGGAGGAAGGTCCATTGATGCTCACATACAGGTCATTGATGAATCTGTCCACGGGAATTGGAAACGTGCCGTTGGGGTTATTTGAGATAGCAAAAATGATGTCTTCACCAAGATCTTTGGCTCCGTCATGAAATTGGATTGTGGACGCATTGTAGCAGATTGCTGAAACGTTGCTCGATTGTTAAGGAATTACACAAACACCATCCAAAGGCTGTGCAGTGTACTATAGCGAGGTTAGTATTACAGATGTAATGAAACTCCGATCAGATGATAGTGGTGTTTATCGTGCGCGTGCGTGGTTAAACAAATATCTTTTGAGCTGCCCTGCTTAACAGTTGATCGGGTTATCATTTGACCACAGTTCCACTGACTAATTACGAGGGAGTTTTTCATGCTAATGTGCACAACAATGATGATGACAACTTAATATTTCAAATATTTATATGTCAGTGCAATTCTGAAAAAAAGAAAAAAAGAAAAAAAAAAAGGTGAATCTATAGGTCATGAAGTGTTAATAAACTTTTTAGTCTCCTATAATAGGTCAAAGCAGAGGTGAGCTTGGGGTATGGTATGGGGGTAAATACCCCCCACGAACTCGAAAATTTTTGAAAAACGTGTTCGCCACGTAGTGGCGGAAATTTTTTTGGACAAGTACTGAATAAAATGGACTTTTTTGGAAAAAATATCCTAAAGCAAAAATACTCCCTCCCCTCCAAGCACTTTTTGATGCCCATGTCTGATCCTAAACTATGCTGCTGCTCAACTTGATTTTTGCCAATTCTGCTTTTTGCCAACTGTTTTGAAGAGTGAGGTGACCGCAAAAGTGACCACTGGAAAGGTACTGTAGATAATGGTTCAAAATCGAAAAGCGACATATATGAACGCAAAACTGTTTGCTAAAATCATGTTTTCATGATCAGCATAGTTTGCTTAGTCCAAGATTCACTGACATAATGACGAAAGCTACTTAATTTACGCGATGCAAACAAATACTCACCATTCTTGCAATCTGCACCTGTGAAGCCAGGCGGGCAATTGGTACTTTTTTCAGCCAAGTTTTTTGCTGAAATCAAGAACATTTCAAAACTGTATATCAAAATGAAATGAAACTGTTGTGAAAGGTTTACGGTGGGCAAAATGTTTTGCAATGACGTCTCCATTTTCGTTACAATGTTGCGAATCTTGGCATTTTTGTTGCGAAGCAGAGCAGAATGAAACAAGCAAAAGGATGAAAAACCACATTCTTCCTTCCAGTCAGAAACAGTGAATGCGTCTTACAGGCAATGGAGAAGCCTTATACAATGATCACATGCACTGCTCATTGATGCGTACACTTTGTTTTGAAGTATCAGGACCGATAAGCAGTGTTCTTTTCACAGCGGGTACAAGCCGGCAGAACGGTCATGACTCGTGATAAAATGTTTGCACCAGAAGATGGATTCATTTCAAATTATGTCAACAGACGAAGTGCAGCGTAGTGTTGTCATTGTGGGTATGCCAAAGGTGAAGCTAATCTGATGTAACTGTACTTTGATTTGCGTCGTTTTGTTCCTTCGTTTGAGTACAACGTCATTTTACGGGCAAGCGACCCTTCGCGCAGAAGAGGACAGAATACCCCTTGTGCAGTTTTGGACAAGTTGGACAGCAATACTTTGTCATATATTCTGCACAAGGGGCTCGCAGAAGGGGTGATTAGTTTTGCTAACTTTTGAGAATTCGGACATTAAATAATTAGCTACATCAACGTGACAGGCACAGCTGTACTACGGTCCGAAACGGAACACTACACACAAAGCCACGCAGATCGTAGCTCAAGAGGCATTTCACAAGCTCTTCCTTTGCTTACGGCCATACCATGTTGAAAATACGCCATCCCGTCCGATCTGGCAAGTCAAGCAACATTGGGCCGGGTTAGTACTTGGATCGGAGACGGCCTGGGAATCCCCGGTGCTGTAAGCATTTTATTTTGCAATGTTCAAGAAGCACGAATTATTTTTACGACTGCTTGAATTTCCGAGGTGAACATGCTCATTCGATCCCCTACCCTAGCACTAGTTAATTTTCGCCACCTGGGTTTAAACCTGAGTTTAAGACTACGGTGATACCATGATTTCAAATAAGTTCTTTAATAATTACGTTATTGTTTGGACATTCGTTCAAACATGGAACATAGGTGCCAATGTTCAGACATACCCGCTTTGAAAAAAACACTGCTAATCGGTCCTGATATTCATCGAAACGATGAGAACAAAGTAGACACGTCAATAAATAACAGTGAGAGCGAGTGCAGTGTCGTCGCTGAGCTTGGGGGTTTAGGAATGACGGCGTTTGTACCTTATCATGACCGATGTTCAGCAGTATATTTGCACAACTAGGCTCAGCGCACGTCATTACCCAATTTGTACAGGGTGGGCCAACGTAAACTGCAAAAAAAATTTGTTTGAACCGCTGTAGTTTTAATAATCCTTTTGTATCAAGCTGAAATTAAGTACGCATACGTCCAAGACATAAACTTGGTAGTGATAAAATTTTACGTTCATTGACCTACAACTGATTAAATGCAAACAACTGTTGGAACCAAAAATTTAGTACATTTTCGATATTTTCGACATTTTCGGAGAAAGTTTTTTAGTTTTTTTATGTTCGCGAGGAGAAAATTTTCTCAAATTCACAACCGATTGCAAGAAAGTAGGCGATATTTGTCACTTCGAAAGGCTTTTTCATACATAAAAACACATACATAAAACTTGTTCTTCGTATATACAGTGGCGAGCAAAAGTTTAAGCACACCTCCAGTGACAGGGATGCGCATGTAAATCTTAGGTCTATGCAAACATGCAGAAATTTTTTTCGGTTTTTGGCATATTTTTCTAGAGTTCTGCAAAACTATGCTCACTTCGTTCCGGTATTTTTGGGGTTTCTTGACAAAGCTTTCATTTGATACTTTGCTTCATTTCATTGGACTTTGCTGCGATTTGCATTTGTACGTAGTTTTCCTTTACGAAGTTAAAGTTATGTTGATTGTGAATATTCGTGCGCACTTTAATGTGACAAATAGTGGTACTATTGACACTTAAAATCAAGACAGTAAGATAAAAAAGCGAAAACTGCAATGTTTCAAACCCTAATGTTTGGTACTAACTTCAACAGGATTTTGTTCCTAAATCGGAGAATTTCCTCAGGTGCGGTTTCTTACTTTCCAGCGCAACGAGCCATACATGATCCATAACATATTGCCCGCGCTCTTGGACTGCGCTGAAAATCATGAAATTATATCTGTTTTCCGCCCAGAGGTGTGTTCGGGTCGAAAAGTTGGGGGGGGGGGATTAACATAGCTTTGGCCTAAAAATTTGCATAAATTTGCATAAAATTACCGTAACTTTGTATAAATCTTGTCCAAAAAATTTTTCCATCTCCCCCCAACATTTTGGCATCCCGAGGATCTCCCCGTGTCCATGTCTGCCACATGGGCCACGTGGCCCAGGGCCCCCGAGGCCTACAGTCACTTAAGGAGGGGGCACCCGGTGCGTCACTCATCAACCAAACTTGCAAAATTATGTTGAAAAATTTGCCTTCAACTATACAAAAGTTCAAACATTTTCCGCTGCCGTATAAATACATCAAAATTTTGCGTCCGGCGGCATCAAATCAAAAATGTTAAAGAAATTTTTCCTGCGGCGCTCAAAATTAAGAAAAATTTGCCTCCGGCGGTACGTTAGGGATCTCCCGTACTCTTAATCCGGGCGTGATGTGAACTACTGGGATTTTCCGAATAAAGGACTCTCACAAATAAGGGACTGGGGTCTCTTATTTGGATTTATTTTCCGAATATGGAACCGGGGGTCTCCTATTTGGATTTATTTTCCGAATCAGAGACCCAGTCCCTGTTTGGTACTAGAATTGACAGTGAAATGAACGAAATGGATTTGGCAAAATTGCAAATATTGTCGACGAAAACCGAATATTCTCGGCCACGTGGGACAATTAATACAGCAAAAAGCCAGTAATTCTTCGAAATACAAAAATAAATAGGATATGCTACTTCAAAACCACTCCTGGTAGCATGAAATAGCAAAATAATTAATGGTACTTAGTCACTGGGATATTTTTTGAAGGAATTTTCATTTTCCGAATAAGGGACCGGTCCCTTATTTGATTCTCCATTTGGGGTCAAAAAAAACCTACCTATTTTCCGAATAAGGGACCCCAGTCTCTTATTCGGAAAATCCTGGTACAATCAACTCCTCCCATAGTATTATTCTGCGTATCATTTGTTTGAGCACACATCAATACGCGGGCAACGCTATGCTGACAGTTTAGCGTTCCCCACGTAGTGGTGTGTGCTCAAACAAATGATACGCAGAATAATACTATGGGAGAAGTTGACTGTATTAAACAAATTTGTCGCAATGGCTGGGCAATCAGACACAAGGGAAGCACATTTCAGTTTTCGCGGGAGAAAATCGTGTTTTCTACAACTTCGGAGATTTTGGGGAAATGTACTTATTCCGCATCTAACACAAATATTGTTCTTTTCTTACCTCCATTTGCTTTTCTGAAAATAATCGACGGCGCTCTTTCGGTGGAAATTTGCAGTTGAACAAGCTTGTCGGGATATTTTTCACGTAGAGCAGGTACAATGTCGCCGAGGCAGATGTTGAGACCACCGAGACCGCCCCCGCCGCTATCGCTATCCTCGCTATCCTCATCCTCGTCTTCGGCTTCAGCCGGGCATGTTGTCTTGAGGAATTTACCAATTTTTGGTGTGTTGCTGTCAAGCGTAGCACGGAATATGCCTTGCCTAAAAAGAAGCATTCGATTTCAATAGCGAACAGGAGAAGCGACGTACGGTATGTCCATTGGTGTTTTTGGGGGGTGGTTGGGGAGGGGTTAACCCCCCTAGCCTGACCGAAGTGGGCAAAATGGACGAAATTTTGTTAACCCCCTCGTCCGCCGAAGGCGGCCCAAAAAATTTGCATAAATTTGCATAAAATTACGGTATTTTTGGGCGGAAATACCGTAATTTTATGTAATTTTATGCAAATTTTATGCAATTTTTTTGGGTACGACATGTTAACCCCCCCTACTTTTCGACCCGAACACACCTCTGGGTATGTCCAAGGTTAAACAGTGTGAAATGTTTCGGCATAAATTAAGCGATGGTATAGCTTACGTGTGGGCATGATAGAGGAACGAATTGATGACATGATCGCTGACCAGAGCTTCAACCATTTTGTTGCCGCAGCAAGGGAAACTCATCGCAGTCGGTCCGAAAGGCGTGCACGAGCCGCTGGGCGCGATTTCGCCCTTAAGATCGACAGCCAAACAGCACTGAGTGGCATGTGGCTGTCGCACCAGACCAAGATCCAAATAGAAATTGTCGAGTCGGTGCTGAAAATTAACAATATTTTATATAGCCAGTCTTGTTTCAGTAAACTAAATATGAAGTCAGTAAAGTAAAAGTCAGTAAATTTTGCCAAAATTAAGTCAGTAAAAGTAAGTCTGTAAAACTAGAAAAAGTCTGTAAAGTCAGTAAAGTCAGTAAAGTTAAGTCAGTAAGACCGCAGTTGACCAAATCTGAAGTCAGTAAAGTAAAAGTCAGTAAAAATTCTAAAAAGGTCACTAAAAGTAAGTCAGTAAAACCAGAAAAAAGTCAGTAAAGTCAGTAGTATGCTGAAACAACACTGTATATAGCCATAGATTGATTGCACTAAGTATGTTATCGTGTGCAGGATTGATATTAAGGAGGAATCAAATAGGGAACCAGGGCTAAGTGGTCCATTGTGTGCTGCAACTTTGGACCCCTATTTGCATGGCACACCAATGGTTTTGGTTTGTATCTTTACTCTACCCTTGGATGTGGTGGTGATCAACTGCAATTAGATTTCAGTTCATGTCGGTGCGGTTGGTATAGCCATCAGAGTAGACATGTAACACCAATACCCAATATCCAATAGCAATAGCGATACTACTTTTTTTTTACTTTTGCTATTGCTATTGGGTATTGGGTATTGGGTTTTTGAAAACTGACCATTGCTATTAGGTATTGAGTTTTGACTATTGGGTATTGGGTACTGTTATCTTCTTCTCTACTAACAGCTGTCACTGTCAGCTTGGTCATTCATTCTCAAATTCTCAATTCTCACAATCAAATTTTTGCCTCTGGCAATCAAAACCGTTCAAGATTTTGCCTCTGGCGGTAAAAAATTGTTCACATTTGTGCCTCCAACGGAATTTTGGAAATTTCAAATATTTTTTGTACTATTGGGTATTGGGTTCTTACTATTGCTATTGGGTTGTAACCATTGCTATTGGGTATTGGGTATTGGGTTTTCGAATTTTGACTATTGGTATTGGGTATTGGATTCCATCCACTATTGGGTATTATTACATGTCTACATCAGAGTCCTTACGTAACCCAATTACCCCCTTCGCAGATTTGAATTCATATTTGCGCATTTCCTGAAAATCAAGGAAGATCCACAAATGCATATTCTGAGCACAGGCCCTCCTTGATTTTCAGGAAGTGCGCAAATATGAATTGAAATCTGTGAAGGGGTAATTAGGCTCTTCACAGCATATGAGTTTGAACAACTAACTCACAAGGAAACCATCCGAACTTGAACTGAAGTTTTGGCCCCATATTTTTCCTGGAGAGGAGAGAGGGCTCCTTCCCAAAGTGACGAAATGGATATTCATTTCTGCTTAGTCGCACTTTTTTTTTGTTTTTCACACTTTTTTTGTTGATTTCCATTATTGCACAAGTTATTAGATTTTTGTTTTTTTGGGTTTTTGATTTTTTTGTTCCATAAAATGTTTTCATCACTTATCAGTACAAATTATAGATAAAGAAGCAAAAAGAAAAAAGAAAAAAACGATCGGCTTCCAACCGGATTCGAACCTGCGACCTTGACTGTGCGAGTCTTACGACTTACCACTACACCACACCCAAATTTTCCACATTAAATTACGGTCAGCTGGTGGCGACTAAGCAAAAATGAATATCCATTTCGTCAATTTGGGAAGGAGCCCTCTCTCCAGGAAAAATATGGGGCCAAAACTCCAGTTCAAGTTCGGGTGGTTTCCTTGTCAGATCATTACAGTAATCTTATATGCTTCGACATACTGACTCACGAAGTAGCGATCGCAGCGGGACGCATTTTACTACAGTAACTATCGGTTATAAGGGAATCCTGGGGGCGGCGAAAATCTTCCCTTATAACCGATTGAAAATGTGTAGTAAATCTGTTCAGGTGCCATGAAAAGTGTTCCCTTATAATCGATTTTCCCTTATAACCGATTTTCCCGTATAACCGATTCCCTTATAACCGATAGTTACTGTACTTTGCGAAAAAAATGCTGTTTTAGTGTGTTTCTTTTCCGAGAAAACTGTTGTACAGCGCGCGTTGACTGTAAATCACTTGTCATCTGTCTGGTCGGTCACCGCTCCTATCACTCCAATGCGTTTCAGAGCAGCGCGCGCAGAGATCGAAGGGTGTATTGGGGTCGATTCGCGGTTGAGTCGCCATGGCGGTCGCGCTGGCCTCGATGGACACGAGTATCGCGTCGGAAACCACCAAAGACTCGCAAACCATTCACATCGACCTGGAATCCTCCTGCTCCTCCACCGACTCTTCAGGTACAATGCTGGCGCCATCCTATTCAAGTAGTTCTGTTTGGCGAAATGATCCATTTATCCACCCACCCGAATCGGCACTTTTTCTAACTGAAAATGTGTCTCTATCTGATCTACTTGTGATGCAAAGATTTCCTTGGGGACGCGAAGGTACTGCGTATCTATTTTACAAATCGATTTACTCTTCGATTCGTGTTACACATTTTATGGAAGCCAATTTATTTCTGTTAAAAAGATCTCGGTGATCAGTTGTTATCCAGGGAAGGTGTCGCACAGTTATCCCGAAAGGGAAATATTCATTATGTGCATTATCTTGCAAATAAATTAACGTTTAGATCAACCGGCCCAGTGAGAAAAATTTTTCTTTTATTTTCTAAGATTGCATAATTTTGCTAGTTTATTTTTTTCCGAAGAAATCTGGCCAGTCCATTAAATCATTGGAATTTATGCGTCAAATTGTTAAGGCAGTTGAAACATTCGAGCGCATAGTAAATAGATCTTCAAAATTGATTTTATCTTTATAGCTGAGATCACTATGTTTACGGTTGTGGATGGAATGCGAATATACGCGCAGTAAATGAATAGAATTCTATCAGTTTCAACCGGCTATGCAATTCTAATTCTCTATTCCAATATGCTTTTTATGTAAGGAACGACTCCAGCTCTAGTCATAATGAATCATTCGAAATAAATTTGCGTCAAAATGCGACGGTGAAACATTTGCCACCGATCAATTAAGTTTACAAGCGTGAAGCAAGATTATTCCAGTAAAATTCCTTTTCATTTCAGGACCGACAGACGATGAAGGAGGACTGGGCGACGACGACGTTTTCGTCCATGCGCACCATGTTCAATCGCAGGAGTATTTTATTTCCGCTGTCTCAAATCTTTCCTGCAACAAGGTTAGTCCCGTCCGGACGCAGGCGCGCTCGGGCAGTCCCGAGACCGATCCGGGCATGGTGACGCTGTTGGAAAAGATCATCAGGACCCACCACATCTGGTACTTGCCGCATATTGGTCGCTCCGCCGCCGCCCATCTGCTCAGACCCATGGAGCCAGGGGTATGTGTACTGTTGTTCTTGAATTGTTCAAATCGTCAATGTGAAATGTCACCTTCGCCTTGCAAAATGTTTTGATTTGTCTTTTTAGCTACAATTGTATGCGCTTTTTACTTCGGCGCTTTGGTGTGCGACTGTAAATAGAAAATTAATTTAAAGCGTAATAAATCGTTTGCAACGCTAGAAGCGTCGCGACTTTTGTTGTAAGCTACTTGAACGCGATATTTATCCTGAAAAGTTTGAAGTGTGATGTTTCGTTCGGTCATTATAGTTCTTCTGATTTTTGCAGTTATTAATCATGTTTCGATGAGTCTAGACGATTGCAAAATGAACGAATAATGAATGTCTCACTTTTATGCTTGGGTTATTATAATATTTTCTTGATAATTTCTAATTTTTTCAATCTTGCAGGTATTCATAGTGCGCGCGTCGAGCAAACCGGCGTCCATGGCTTTGAGCATCCGTCTGCCTGCGAGCTACAACATGGACACCGACCATTATCTGATCGAGACGCCGTCCAATGGCGCCATTCGTCTCGAGGGCTCACCGCACGTCTTTGCCTCTTTACCTTTCCTGCTCGAGTACTACTGCAAACACGGGTCAGTGAGAAAATTCTTTTCCATTGTTTCATCTCAATTTTCACTGCATAAATGATATTATTTTGGCGGTGGATCGCCAAAATCTGTAATTTTTACAAGTACAGGTACCGACTGTACTAGGAAAATTTCGGCGTCTAGTCGACGGGTGCCCCGCAAATCATTTCAAATTTTCACTAATCGCTACGGAACCACCGAGCTGATAGTAGAAACGGTCTGTCAAAGTGAATAGAATGTGCAAATCTCGTCTTATTTCAGGGAAGAGTTGCAGACTGCATTGACACTACCAGTTTTGATTCTCAACTGCGATTCGAGAAGAGATCTCCGCAGTGTTAGTTTGATGGGACAAGGTAAGAATTTTTCGCGCAATACTACATGGAATCGAATGAACACACTGGTTAATCATTCATATCCATTTCGTGAAACATATTATGTACAACGATTTCAAGTATTTTGTTTATTGAATGCGTTTGTAATCAAATTACTCTTCCATTCATGTAAGCACGCACTTCGATCATTTAAACAAACTTTTCCACTGCCAGGAAAACAGTTTGTGTGGTTTAATTTAATCGATAAGGCGAGATGTTATGTTCTAGTTCTATATGACGCAAGAAAACTGATTTAACAGTCTGATCACGCTTATGATCTAATAGTTAATTCAATTTTTGCAAACATCCAGTGTTAAATCTGTTGTTCTTTTTCTAATTACGTATACTGAGATAGGGTTCCCAGACATCCTGTTTTCAACAGGACTATACTTCTTTTTGGGTCCTCTGTCCTTCAATTCAGCGTCCTGTTGAACAGGACGCAAAATGTCCTTCTATTGATTGCATGCGTCCTTCTCGTCCTGTTTTTCCGAAATTAATTTGAAAAAAAGTAAAATAGGTAAAAAATTCATAATTCTGTTAACATTTCACACAGTTTCACACAATATTTACAACAAATGTGAAAGATCTCAGCAGCTGAGATGTTTCACATTAGTTGTAAATATGGTGTGCAATCGCTTTAAAAATGATAGAGGCACAGTGGTCGAGATAGTGATTTGCCAAGATAGTGATTTGAACGGTCCGTTTTGCCAACCAATTACCAAGAATGAATTATATATTCTTGATCACACAATATTTATTCTTGGTAATTGGTCGCAAAACAGACCGTTCAAAATGGGCCGTTTCAAGTATGCCCAGCCCTTGAAGCGGAAGCCATTCGGTTCCTATCTTAATGAGCATCACGGCATTTAAAGGTCAGAAAAAAGGATAGACTTACTCTTCGCCGCTGATGATCTTCTGCTTCGTCTGCTGATAGTGGTGCAGCTGCGCTTTGTATGCCATGGACTCGTCGCCAGTTTGGCGTTTGTTTTTCTTCTCCTTGGAAGGTCCAATTACCCCGTACTGCGGATATTCGGCTTCCTGCGCCGCCATGTGCTGCTTGTGCAATCTATAATCGAGTCTGATTGCGGCACGCTCATATGCGAGAAAAACAAATTCCACAGTAGGCAATCCGTAATCAAGCGAAGACTGACATGGATCTGAAGAGATTATTGATGTGCGACGGGAATGAGAACGTCTGGCCAAAGTTGGCGGGCGAAGTGGGTGCCGATGCGGAATGTTCATAAGGCGGGTCGCGGAACGCGTCCATCGTGGGCGAATGACCGCCCGAATCGCCGACCGACAGCGTCTTGGTAAAACGGTGCTCCGAGCTGCTGGTCCGCATCGCCCCAGTCGTCGGCAGAGACGACGTGGAAGCGGCGCACAGCTGCTCATGGCACAAGTCCTTGCACTCCGACACCAGCGAGTTGGTGCGAGACAAAGTGCGCGAGGAGCGTCCACTCTGCGCACTGTCCTCGCGGCGGAGAACGCGCTCCGCCGCCCTCTCCTCGGCCGTTCGCATGCCCGCGCCCACCGGACACTAAATGTGCGGAACAAGCCGCCGTTAACGCCCTAGATAGCGCTAATAGGCAATCGCCGACCGACCGAGCGGCGGACGACGCGACAACAGCCTCATCCGTTCATCTTGGCCACGCAAGCGGATGGCGCCGTACGCAACTTGGCGAAATGAAATGAATGAAATGAAACGGGTCGGTGGCAACTCGGCGAGTGCAAACAGATGGCGCTCGGCACAACTCTGAACAAGGTGAAGACTGCGGGCACCGTCCGCACCGCTTAATGACGGTCGGCTCGGGCGACGACGCATCGTTAGCGGCGAAGAAGACGGCCGCGACCGGACATCAGTCGCCAGGCAACCGGGCAATTTGCTACTTCGCACCGTCCCACAGTCACAAGACTGACGGGGCTCGCAATCTGCTCAATGGGGCGTGACCGCCTCAACAACACGCAGCATTTTCTGCCCGGCGGCGTCGTCGTCGTGTCGGCTGCCACCAAGAGACGCTTCTTCCGGCGCCCACTTGCCGATCTCGCGTCTGACAAAGCATCGCCGACCGTCGCACCCCGCGCACCACCGGATATTCGCCGACGAGCACGCGACCGTGCCGCTACATCCAATCGGCGGATGCACTAGCTACGAGACGCGGCCGACCAACTCCGCAAATTAGTGATCGTCCCACTAAGCCTCATTCGTCTGCGCCGTCGCTTCGACGAAACCGAACTCGAACACAATCGCAAGCACGCTCATCGCATCTGCGCGGCGCACGCCATCAACGAAAGCGTTTCGAGCGAACAAGTCGACGAAAAAACAAGTACCTTTGCCAGAAGACGCCGGCGACGACCATGCCGATCACGGCCGCCAATGTACAAACCGTGACCACGGCTGAAAAAATGCGATTAAAGTGTTGACTGTTAGGTGCACAGTAATTTTCAGTTTCACAACAAGAATTTAACTTCCGAGCGAGCCAGTCACGGAGAGCCGAACTCGTTATGCGGCGGAAATACGCTCCCTGCCCCCGAGTCGATATGCGCCAATACGATATTCGTCGCCAGAAACCGTCCGACCAGCTGTCATCGATCAGTCTGTCGCAAGCAAGAACCGCATAGGGAGGTTCATGAGCGGCGCTTTGCCCCACGGCAAGAGACGGCACGGCCAGGGAGCGCCCGATAAAGTCCCTCTCCCGCGAGACTTCATCAGCGCAACCTGCGCACTCGCACGCCACAACAACTCGTCAATAGGACACTCACATAGAAACACAACGTTGCCCATCTCGGTGACGGACGCCGCGATGCCGCTGCGATGCTTCGGCGCTGCACTTTCCACCTGAGCTCGTTTCACCGTCAGATCGGGAATGTCGACCATTCGCTGCGCCGGTGGGTTAGCCGGTTCCACGAAAGTCACATACTCGCTTTGGCCTGAAACCGTGCAATTGGTGTCTGCATTTTCGCTTAAAAAGAGACGACCGACCCTTCTTGATTGGCGTGGCGGGCGGACCGTTCTTAGCCGACTGTTCGGCGGCCGTTTCCTTCTCGCCGACGCCCGACGGCGGTTCCAACTCGATCTCTACATTGTCGCCCGATTGTGAATTTGGTGCGTCATCTGCAAGGGAAACAGTTGGTTTTGTCGGCCCCTGAATGGAATTGCGACGCGGCGCAACGATGAGCGGACGAAGCGAATCGATCGTTGCGCCGATTACATTTATCCAGCCCCGGGAGCCCATCTGCAGGATTATCTGCGCGCCGAGTGCCGTTTGCCGTTTTCGACGACGGCTAATCAACGGCGGTATGAATGAGCCGGGCGGTGAGAAAAAGTGTGGCGCAGCCGACCCCTCCTCGCATGCCCACGCTCTTATCGATCGTCGAGGTCGGCAGTCGGCACCCTGGCCTCTTCCGTCCGGACCCGCAACGACTTTGACGCACAGCGCTCTGGATAATGCGGTCTACCGTAAAGCCAATCGAATCGCTCCTCAGTCTTTATTGTATTCGACATCCGAGACGCTCTTCGCTTCGACCGACTCGCACATTGCCGCCCCTGGCACGCGCCGCCCATCCCGCCCATAGCTCTGCTCGCGTCTCCACCGCCGTCGGCCAAATCAATTGCCGCCTCGGGAGGAGGAAGCAAAAAGTCGCAAAAAGAGAACAAAAGCGACACAAGGCCATCAACTGATGCGCCCCGTCCACAAAAACTGTGGAAATATTATCTACGAATAGATCATTACGTCATGTACTTTGTGTAATCACAGCGCTACATTCGATTGAAAAAGCCGAAATACGCACGCAAATTGTCATAAAGCCGATAATGCATTGTCGACACGAGTCGAAATGCAAATTTACACAAGCAATAACTACCTCGAGCGTCAAGATAAGGCGCGCGAGGATGCTAACATCGGCGCCCCCATTGACGTCAGCAACGCAAGGCCGAAGCGACTTGTTCGTCGCCTGAGCGCCATCCACCGCAAATCGGCTTCATTTGGTCGATTCTCACCAACGTTTGGGAATCACGACCGCACACCGTCCCATGGGCGGGGTCGTTAGCGGCGGCCATCCAACCATTCACAGTCGGCTATCGTCGCCTCTGACACTTACGCCGGCCTTGATTCAGTCGCACGCCTACGCCCTGGTCGCCGCTCAGTTGCGGACGGCGACGTGATCGCAGCTCAGTTAGCGACCAGAACGCCCACATACCGACAGGCCACGCTTCCATGCACTTCGGCGTGTACTGCGCCATCAAATGGCACATTTAATACATGACTTTTTGCGCTCAAGCAGTCACCAACCCGCCTCAACGACTCGTGCAAATGCGCCATCGTTGCGGAAGAAACCTCCCTGTTGCACGGAGGCCGTGCTAAGGTGGACGATGCGATGCATTGCTCGCATAGCAAGCGGTATTATTGAAAGAAATTCGATGACACGACAAACATCGACTACGTCGGCGTGAGTGTCACGTACCCATGAAATTATTATGACCCCCGCGGAATGGAATTCCGCTAATAAACGGAACATACAAAACTGAGCGACAGACGGCGCCCAATTGCAAATATTGGCTGCATACAAACGTGACATATTAGCACGGAAGACTTGTTTACTATTGAAACCTGTGACAATGTCTGCCCATTTGGTGTGAAGGTCGCTCTAGTTCTCAGAGAATATCCAGCACACGACAGAGGGAAAACAAAGATGACAAAAAAACAAACCGAATCGTCCTCCTTGCGCCTCCTCCTGAATAAATCGCGCAAGTATTTCCTCGTCGTCGACACCCAGAGGACGACCAGCTTCTGAAAAGAAAAATTGTACCGACGTACTCAAATATTAAAAGAACTTTAGACACGAAAACTGCACTAAAATCGATGAAAGAAAGAAAGAAAGAAACTGACCGGAGTAGACTTGGTCGCTTTCGACAGCCCGTGCGCCGGCCAACAATGACAGATTACATGATGTGAAAAGGAGGAGTGAGATCACGAGCGACCGGTTCATAGCCAGGTCAGAGCGGGAACATGGGCCGTTTCTACTGCTTCCCCGTTCTGTCCGGCCTCTCTCGTTCGCGGCCGCAGTCCTAGTTAGCGCGAGTGGGAAGCCGCTGCCCTCCCTGCACCATATCGATCCTTCGCGCCAGCCGTCGTTACGCGTTCATTGACGTCATTCCCCCCCCCTAGCATGCGATAGCCGGCGATGACGATCAACGCGCGCCGAAGCGGCCGATGCTCAGAGTTTGTGCACGGTAGGGCTTTAGGCGCGCAGTTTAAACGCGACTAAATGTTGCTCGCATGACCGTTCACCGTTCACCGGCAGGGAGTTCGGCTGGAAATCGATCGTGTAATTGGATCGTGTAATGCACTCGTATCGTGTAATTCATGAATGGAAGAGCTTATGCGGTTCTGACTCTCCTATGAATGACCCAATGAACTGTTGACGTCAGTGATGCAGATGATGTCGCACACGAGATTAATGTTGACATACGCTCTCAGCTAAGTGATTGCACATTCCTCCGTTATCACACGGCAGAATGCAGTGACGCAACTGTTTCTGATTGAATTTTCATCCTCGCTGATTCTCAATCGTGTTTCAATGACGCGACTAGCATAATGAAGCGTATGAATGCATCTCATTGCAAACATTGTGAATGAGCAACCAAGAACCCTTTTAGACTTTAGGAGACGGTGACCATTGATGAGTGATCGCTGCGCTGTGAGAATGAGACGAAGCGGTGGGGAATATCGATAATCGATGTGCTCATAATCGTCTTTGATGGTGCGCCGAGTCGGTAGTAACGTCTTAGGCGCGATCCTTGGCGCTTCGAATGATTAATGAGTTGGCTTAGCCGATGCGCCCTATGTTTACGCCATCCGCCGTGAGTGAGGTAACCCGCTATCCGTACTCTGTCAGCCATCCGCGTCGCGTGCACTGCACACCTGGCCAACGACGCCCCATGCATGTCCCCATTGTCAGTGTCGTGCTCCTCCTCCTGTGCGTCGATGGCATCGCCTCGTCCAACGGCGACTGCCCGACGCGGCCCGCCGAATGGCGCCAGTTACTCGGCAAACGGCGATGCAAGAAGGCCTGCATCTCGCACACCGACTGCAAGAAGCGCAATAAACGCTGTCTGTGCGACGCCGAGTGCGGACTGAGCTGTTTGAACCCAGGTTCGGTTGGAGTCTCCTGCATCTCTCGTCTTCAACCCTGTTTCAGTATCCTTGTGTCACGCGCTGCTGGATGTGCCCAATGGTTTTGTGCGCGCTCCGACCGATTTCGTGGTCGGATCGAACGCAGAGTATGGCTGCGACGACAGTTTTGTCCTGATTGGTCCTTCTCAACGGAGATGCCAAGGGAATCGCGAATGGAGCGGCACGCAACCAGTTTGTCGCATTCGAGGTGCGCTCAAAAAATTAATTGGATCGAAGCGGCGGAGCAATTACCTCTATTTTTGTCATCAAAATAACATATTGTGAATTAAACGAAATGCGAAAGCACTTTTATGGAAAGCAATTATAAAACTTGAAAACAAGTGAAAACAAGCGAAACGTGAAAACAATTTCAGCCAAATGTGGAACACCACCGGAAGTTCCATACGCGCGACATGACGGCGATCCAAACATTAGCGAATACGACCTTGAATCATTGGTGCAATACACGTGCATCGCTGGCTACCACCGCTTCAACAACAAAGGACTGCCGAAAGCAAAATGCCTACTTGACAAAGGGGTTACGGCTCAATGGTTCGGACCAGATCTGAAATGCAAAGGTACATTACGCTAGCAATTTATTATATATTCATTCACCATTCGGTCTTTTTAGCTCGAAGTTGTGGCACTCCGGGAGACATTTTGAACGGCATTCGAGAGGTTGGGCCTGGGGGAGAGCTGTTCGAGTACCCTCACTTGGTGAAGTTTCGCTGCGTGCCGGGATTCGAGCTGATCGGGTCGGCAGTGCGCAAGTGTCAGGCGGATGGACGCTGGAGCGGGGACGCGCCCACTTGCAAACGTGCGTCAGAAATTGTGAAACAATGCAACGTGTAGTCGTTGCAGCATCTCAGTGTCCCAGACCACCCGACCCAATGCACGGTCGAGTATTGGGCACATCGCTCTCGTACCAATCACGTGTTACTTACAATTGTCGAGACGGATTTCGACTGGTCGGTCAAGTTCAGCGCGTTTGCCAGGCCGACGGCACTTGGGGTGGTACTGAGCCAATTTGCGAAGGTTGTTAGACGCACACTTCGCATATTT
Organism: Plectus parietinus; assembly: GCA_034700205.1. Lineage (NCBI taxonomy): Eukaryota > Metazoa > Nematoda > Chromadorea > Plectida > Plectidae > Plectus > Plectus parietinus. The sequence continues at coordinate 17,135 of JAQGCX010000033.1, forward strand.
TATGCAGCCACGATCATATAGAGATTCGATGTCCGTCGGTTGGTCCACTCTGGAATGGCTACATCGAAGGCGACGACACACAATTTGGTGCAATTGTTGTCTTTCGCTGTTTGGAGAAGATGTCCCAAGTTGGACCACCGTACGCCCGATGCCAGGACGACGCAACTTGGTCGCATCCTATGCCAAAATGCTTCGGTTGGTCACCATCTCCAAGATAAGAGTGGCAAATTGACATTTTAGCGCCGTGCATCGTTCCGACTATTGAAAAGGGTCACGTTTGGCACTGGAACCAGTCGCAGTTGGTGCTTCATGGCGAACGCATCCAGATCAAATGCGATCCGAAGCACGAACGAGAGTTTCCAGAAAATCCGTTATGCCACAATGGAACCTGGTCGCACGTGCCGCGATGCGTGCCTGGTATAAGCGGTCGGTTGTCGATTATAATGACCATTCGGTTCAGTGCGATGCAAATCTTGGCCGCCACGCGTGGCGCATTCGCGCGTGGTGTTCGCGAAGGCGACACACGATTCGGTGGCGCGCTACGAGTGCAAGTCGGGCTTCCAACTGGTGCGGGGCGACCCGATCATCCGCTGTCTGTTCGGCGAGTGGAAGCGCGAGGCGGAGGAGCCGCGCTGCGAAGAGAGTGAGTCGGAGTGTCCGCCAGTTCCTGAAGCTTTGAACTAACCGCATGTCAGTGGTCTGTCCCCATCCGTTGGACACACTCGGCGCCCTCGAGAGTGGACACATCATGCTCGAAGGGCAAATGGGTCTGTACGAGTACGCGCGCTACATCCGCACGGTCACCGAAGGCCGCTCCATCGTTTTCCAGTGCGACAAAGGCCACGCCGTGCTTGGTGAGACTTTGCTTTTCGTTGCAGAGTTCTGCCAACACCCCAGGCGCACCGCCATCGGCACTTTGCGCAACGGCACCATCAAACTGGAGTCGTTCATGGGCAACTTCGACTATTCCGATTACGTGCGCTTCGTGGGCGACAGTCGGCGCATCGTCTACGATTGCGATAAGGGCTTCTACCTCCAAGGTCGCTCCAGGCCGACCGATCTCGCTTTGTTCAAGTTGAGCCGCACCCAGACTGTTGTTGTTGCAGGACCTCCAAAGGCGACGTGCGTCAACGGTGAGTGGAAACCGAACGTCGCACCCAAGTGTGTCCAGCAGACGCATCCGCAGATAGAAGGTCGCATCGTCTGGGACAGATCCAAGCGAACAGTGTCCTCTGCTTCCACTTTTGTCGATCCTGCCGCTTCTTCTCTCGCGGCACCTCTTGCTGTTGGTGATGATTCCTGTCCTGCTCTATACGACAACCGTAGACAGAAACTGGCTGTTATTCGTCTGAATCGCAGAGAAGACGGTCGCTTTCCCCATGGCAGCCATCTTATGGTGCGAAGAGTTCTTCTGATGCGAATGATTTGCTAATTTAGGTGCTTTGTGAACAAGGTTACGAACTAGCTGAAGGAACTGATGGTGCTTTACTGTGTTCCAATACGTCTTGGGTGCCTGAAGTGCCGAGTTGCAAACCAAGTTGGTCGATAAATTGAGATTTTCTTATGAGAAGGAAAAAATGTTGAACTTCAGAGTCTTGCCGTCTTCCGCCAAGACTGCATTCGTTCTTTCTGCAGCAAGCAGAAATTTTGCAATCGGGCGCAATAATTCGGCACCGAGAAGGGGCGAGGATGGTTTGCCTTCGTGGATACGAACTCGTCGGAAATAGCGCCCTCGAATGCAATCTCGGCAAATGGCTCAAGCTGGCTGGCGAATGTGAACCAAGTAAAGCCGTGCAGATTACTTTCGTTGCTTATCTTTTTTTAAGCGCCGTCTTTCAGAGAGCTGCCAGCTTCCGTTTTTGCGCCATGGATTCTATGCAATGTCTCCACTGCCGAACAAAATTTCTCACGGGGCTAATATTTCTTTCGTCTGCGAAGCCGGAATGAATCCTCGTCCTACGGTGGGTAATGTGCTGTGCGCTTTTGGCGATCTGCGGCCTCATTCACCCGAGTGCAACACCGGTACCTCGCTCTCATGCTTCTTCTTTCAGTTCAATTTTTTCCAATCCATCGTTTTTAGAGTTGAGTCGGAATAGTCCAACGCCCAACCTAAACGTGGGCTGTCAACGACCACTGGAGAATGACGCCGTGTGGGTGTACCGAGAGACCCATCACGGGCAAAGATCCATCGCCGCCCTCATCGATCCTTATCAAGACGTCTATCCCAACAATACTGTCGTTCATTACAAGTGTAACAGTGAAACGGCTCATTCCGTCGCCAACGCCGTTCGCTGCATCGACGGGGAATGGATCGCGCAATTGAGCGCATGCGGTAACGAGTGTGCCGTGTCGTGACTGGCATCTAGGGACCGATCTTTAGCGCCGGAAGACACTCCGCCCGAAGGCGTCATCAACAATGCAACCACGCTCCCGCAACATCAGACCAATCCGACGCGAGAACCGTGCGGACAGCCCAGACATCCCGGCGGACACAACTTGACCGTCATCGATCAGCACAGGGGCGTGCTCGAAGCCATGCAAAAGGACGGATTTGTACATGGCACTGTGCTTCAGGTGTCCACGACTCATTTTTTCAATCAACGAGTTCATATTCTCAGGTTATTTGCGAAGAAGATTTGAACGTCGCTAATCAGACCAAGTGGAAGATCAGATGTAGGAAAGGCGATTGGAAAAGGATAGAAAGAATCGTATGCTTGAACAGTATGTGAAGACTTGGGTGATTTTTATGGAGGGGTGTTTATCGTTGCTTTAGAGGAGACACCAAATCGACATTCGTGTCCGTACACACCGGGCGAACGTGATGGCGTGGTGGCGTTCTCTCCGGAACGTGGCGACGCCATTCAATTCAACGACAAACTCGAGCAAGGCGAACAGTTACTCTTCCGCTGCTCCGACGTCGGCTTCTATCGGCTGAAAGGCAGTCGTAAGATGGTTTGTCGAGACGGCGCTTGGGTTGGAAGACAACCAAACTGCGTTCGACTCAGTCCTTTCGATTCCACCGGTCGGTCCCTAAATCGGGTCGGGATCGAGTGTACCGATCCACTTGTAGATGGCGGTCCGCCCATCGTATTTCGCGTTATCAAAGGTCACGTGTCGACTTCGGCCAAGGGAGAATTGGTGGCGCGACGGTCGACGACCGTTCATTTCCACTGCCTGTTTCCCAAGAGCAATGGGCAGCCGCGTTGGGTTGGTGTTGTTCTCGCGCTATCAGCTCGTGAACGCTCGATGCAGGAAACGACGACGTCCTATCGAGCGTATCCACAGTCGTGGTCGTCGGTCGTGCTCGCCGAGGCTATGACAGCCCCCGACGGGAGCGAACAGTCTCTCTTCGAGAGCTATCGACTGGCGGTCATGATGACGCAACCGGAAGATGCGGGACTTTTTCATTGCGTTGCACCAAGCGGACACCGCCACTCGATTATTCTGCGCGTGCAAGGCGAGTGTTCTCACGCTTCAGCGGCGCCACTTTTTCCGCTTCAGATGTGCAATGCCCGCCGATCCCCGTGCCGAACGTCTCGGCGCTGAAAGTGCAAGTCTCCTCGGAGATTTCGTACTTGGGTAGCAGCGTGCTGTACCACTGCGCCCCCGGCTACCAGCTGCGCGGCAGTGCGAAAAGCGTCTGTTTAGAGCCCGGTCGTTGGTCTCATCGCCGCCCTTCCTGCACTCGTTCGTTCACTTCCGGTCGCTTAGTCGTGCGAAATGGCTTGCTTCCAGCTGTCGTTTGCCCATCGATTCATGTGGAACATCCGGCGCTGTCGGTGACGATTTCATCGACGGAGTTCCGCGGGATCGCCGAGTTCGCGTGCGCCCCGGGATATACGGTGATCGGAGCGCGCCAGATGCAGTGTTTGGCGAACGGACGTTGGAGCGAAACGTCGCCCACGTGCGCAGGTGAGCACCGAGTGCATTAGCCGCCCAATGGCACTTCCGCTTTTTTAGCCGTATCGTGTCCGCCGCCCGATTTGCCCAAGGGTGGCGGTCTTGTCGGCCAGGATGTTGCACGCGACAATTACACTTACGGGGATGTGATCATCTTTCGCTGCGAGCCCGGCTACATGCTTACCGGCCGCGACTTCGCCGTGTGCGGACTACACGGCCGATGGGACGCCGCCGCTGCCGACTGTAAGTCCGCGGCTTTTATTAATAGATAGTGTTTGACGTCCAATTACGACTACTCTGTACTTCAGGCCAGCCGTTCTGTCGTTATCCAGGACGACCGGAAAATGGTGATAGTACTTCCACTCCCAAGGACTATTATCTCGTCGGCGAAAAACTCGTCTTTTACTGTCCATCGGGTATCGATTGAGAAAAGTGTCCCCATTAGTACATACTCGTTCCCTTTTTTCAGCTTCTTTTAGACTCGTGGGGATGAACGTGCTCAGTTGCCAAAGTGACAGCCGCTGGTCCGTTTCTTTGCCGAAATGTCTTTTGTATGGAGTTCATTAGTATCGTGGCGATGTGATTGACACTCGTGTATTTGTGCTTCGTTCAGTAGGCATTGACGCACTGAATAATAAGCACCACGATGTAGCAAAGCAGCAAAGCAGCAAAGAACACCCACACGGTCTTTTGCTTCGACACTTCCTGGTCGAGTTGCGTGAGAATCACGAATGCGCACATGACGGCTTACTTGAAGTGGATCGATTGAGCGAACGCCGCTCTTGTACAGTCACTTAGCCGTGTCGAAATGCGATTCATTGCGGCCCGTGTCCGACTGCCATTGTCCGTTTCCGCGCGGAGGCGAATGAGCGTTCATGTGCACATTGATCCGGCTTTCTGCACACGCCGTTCCCCGGCTTCTTCCGCTTCAATGGACTCATTTATCTCTTTCTCCTTTTTCCTTTTTCCTTTTTCCTTTTTCCTTTTTCTTTTTTCTTTTTTCCTTTTTCCTTTTTTCTACGTATGATTTGCGCAACGACGGGCAGACGCATCCGTCATGCATTATCGGTCGCTGCTGAATTTACACTTGTTCACTGCGGTTGATAAAGTCGGTTTCATTCGTCAGCGCTGTCAATGAGTGAGCCGGAAGGTCTTCGAGTGGACCTATTGACCGAGATGCTGCTGCTGACGTCTCTACGCCAATCAAACGCCCAGCCCGCCGCCTCGGCAACAACGCCGTTGTCCGCTGTTGATAGCTAAGACGCTGTTTTTGTCGACTTTAATCATCTTAGCGCAATCGTATCGAAATGGAACTACGCAGAACACACGTAGCGATTTTCAATTATCGGCTGAAACAAACAACACAATAAATCGATCATGTGATATGCCCGACATCACAGAGAAATGTCGCCTGAGCGGTGCTGGAGGGAATCGTCGAGCAGACTCTGAGCGTCTACCAGTTCATCAAGAATGCCGGAATTCTTTTTCTCAACCGTTGTCTCCGCTTGCGGCACAGGAACGCCCAGCATCCCGTGTTGCTGTCTGACCAGTAATGATGCAGTGGCGGGGTCGCGCATATGCGCTTCGCTCGACCGCTTTCGAGAACGCACCGACGACATTCTCGAAGCAGGATTCGCGTCCTCATCGGTTGTTAGTAGCTCACAACCCAGCAGTTGTAGGAAGGCGGCTCGCAGTTGCTGATTCAGCCACGCATAAAGGAGCGGATTCCATACCTAGGGTTATCGGATTATTAAGTTAATAAACTCGGACGGCTAATTAAGGGAATGTAGCAATTACCAATTGGAGATGCGGAAAGGATTTAGCACCGAGCAGAAGCTTTTTAAAGACATTGGAAGCGCGGCACAGTCGCTTACCGTCGATGTCATGGCGATGCAGTGCGTGACGATGCCGAGCAGAAATTGCTGCTCTCTCACCCATTCTGGCCAGAGGTTGTAGTCCCGCGACAAGTTGAACACAATGTAAGGACTCCAGGAGGCCGCAAAGCCGCATACCATGCCGATCAGCATCCGGTTCGTCCGTTGACGTCGCTTCACCGCCGCCTGGCGCTGTTTACTCAGCACCGTCGTTTGCACACGGTCGCGTTTCGCCAAAATGCCCTGAACACTCTCGTTGAATGAAAAATTTCTGAAAGTGAGTTAACGAGTCACTTACATTAGATATTTTAATGCATATAAGTGTGTAGCAGGTGCAAATGACGATAAGAGGTAGAGCGAATTGCAAGACGAGTACGAAGGTGCCGTATGCTTTGCGACCCCACTGACTGTCCTGCCAGTCCTCGGAGCAGAATACGCCGCAGTAGTTGCCGAAGGGGCCGACGGTCTGGTGCGTGGCGATGGGGAGCGACAGCCCGATGGCCAGTGTCAGAATAGAAGCAATAATCAAGTAGCAGTGTCTCTGCTGGATCGGCTGCTGCGTCGGCAATACAATCAGGATGAAGCGATCGATCGAGATCGCCGTCAGCGTGAACGTCGAGAAGAACAAGCTGACTCCCTGCGAAAACAAACCGTTGATTGAGTGCGATTCAACGAGAACAGAAACGAGACCGAGATTAGCCCCATGATGGCGCACAGCGCGCTGCCGAACACCCACACCTTGGCAAAGGCGGTGAACGGCGTGATCGTCCCCGATGTCAGACACACCACGATATCCGAGCAGGACAGACTCACAATGAACCTGCAACATTACGCGGTGAGCGCATGCGCAAAGGCCATCAGGTGACGCTCACAAATTAGGAACGGTCTGCAGCTGTTTGTTCTTGGCGACAGCCAGAATGACGCACAAGTTGCCGAACACGCCGCAAGCGATAATTGTGGCGTAGAACGATGCGAAGATGGCCATGGTGGAGTAGCGAGTGCTCAGGTCTCGCGTTACCTCCCAGAGATAGTCGTTGAGACTGACGCACGCCAACGACTCGTTGGACGAGTTGGCCTGTTCGGCCATCGTAGTCGGGACCCCTCAGAGGCCGCTCGAAGTCGCGTGGGTCGTTGGTGGATCTTGTGGAAGGACGCTGCGTGACACGTTATTGGCGCTGTTGGCTTAGCGTAGGGAAGGACGGTGTGCGACAGACATGACAGCTCGACGGAGACGATTGCCGACAAACGACGTTAATTTCTCTTTCTTGGTCACCACAACCACGCGCAATTCGATTTTCACCGTAATGAAACGATACGAAGAGTGCGGCGTGAGCGACGAATCTGGCTCGACCGCTCCTCCGCGCCGTCTTCGCGACGGCAAATGTCCGCACGAGGGCGTCGCCACTCTCAGCCACCAGAAGACGGATCGGTTCCGGCTGGCGGCGCGTCCTCGCCGGAAGAGCAGAGACAAAAATCCAATCTGCCGTCGATTACGACCGACCGACCGCCGCTTGTCGACACTGAGCAAGGACGCTTTGTCGCCAGGCGTTGGAGACGGCGTTAAATCGGTCGAACAGAGTCTGCCGTTCACGCCCCACCACCGCCGCCGATCAATTATCGCCGTCGACGGTAGCCAACCCGCGATCGCTACTCGAATCGACCGACCGCGCAGAGGCGCTCGTTGCCCGCGGCTGCTAATCGGCCAAGCGCCGACAAACTATCAACCGGACGCCGCGACCATACGACTCGGTCGCTCTTCATTAGTGTCGCTTCGACAATGATGCTTGTCGGCAGTAATTACGCGAGGGACTCGGCTCTTCTTCCTTCAACTTCTCGCCGACTTGCTGGTCGATCGCGCGTACTCTATCTACCAGCGGGAACCTGTTGCGATGATTGCGGCGGAGTCAATTAGTGTCTTTCAATGAAAAAATTGCATTCCAGCGATTTAGCAAATTATACCTCTTGAAATAGACCGAAGCATACAACACGCATGCCCACAGGCGACGCGGCTTGGCGCAAATACGGCATTACGGCTAGTGAGCACAATAGCTCCTCTTACCTGAGCTCGACAGTGTCCTCTTACTAGTTTCAAGATCAGTGCTGAACACAAATTCTATTTGCATTCATTGAACGACAAATTTAATGCAGCACGAGCCGATGATTAAGGAAGCCTTTCTTTTGTGCCGACAAGGTCGTAAGCACCCTTTCAAAAGTCGTGTGATGAGCCAAAATGTAACTTGATGCATTGTGCGAAGAGCAGAACTTGCTGTTGTCTAGAGCCCCGCATGCAACCTAGTCAGGCAAAATTCCGCAACGAACTATTATTATGTGACCTTTCGCTACTCTTGTTGACAGTTTCAATGAATACCTAATTGTTATTCCTGTCAAATGAACAGACGTTACACGGTGCATTGCCTGCAAGTAAACAAGTTTCATCTCTTCTATGCTTTGCGCCCACTCTGCTATCAGTAAAGCATGTGCACTGTTCGTTTTCATTGCAAAGCAGTATGAGTATGGAGATGATATTTTTCGCCGTCTCTAGTTTCCTGCTTGCGGTTACAGCGAAAAGCGAGGGAGAAATTAGTGTCGATTCATGCTTCGACATCGCCGGCACGGTTCAGCAGCTAAACGGCTGCTTCGAGCAGCGTTTTCCCGGCCTCAATTCTCTGTCCGGCATGCAGTGGGAACGAATGCTTCCAAAGGGAGATGAGATCGCAGACTATCAAGCGGTTTTTTTGAACCATGGGGAAATCAGTTGCTCATCAACAATCTTTCAGTTAATTAAGTCGGTCCTAACAGCTAACCGACGGCACTTCTGTAACAAGAAAACGCTGGCACTTTACCCCTCTATCGCCGACTACGTTGAACTACGACGTTTTCAAGTACTTAACATTCGGTGTGCAAGATGCATGTGAGTATTTTTGATTCATAACTTCAGCGGCACTATTGCGTCATCTTTGAACGAAATGTCAATCCGGAAACTGGCTACTTCCTGAGATCTTGGGGATACGTAGTGGTTGCCGACCTCAAATGGTCTCGACGAGATTTGCATCATTCCGCACCGCATTTCCAATCGGATGGCAATGTGCTCAACGAATCGGCAGCGATTTTCGAACGTACTAAAAGTCGCAGTTTAGTTGCAGCTGGCGCGAGCCGATACGCCGTCAAGGGGTTGACTCAATTCGATCATTCAATTGTACAGGAAAATCGGTTTCAGGGCGAACAGCACTTGTCAACCGCAGTTCACCCCCACCGACTGTGCACACAATAGCGTGACCATGTTCCAAGCCGCCAACACCGCCATTCTCGAGTTTCAATCAACCTGCACTCACAAATCTTGTGCATTCGTGCAATGGCACGGCATGGCGGAAACCACGTGTCCTCAGTGTACAGCTTTTGTTTCTGCGGGCGTCGACAACCACACATCGACCATCTATTCGGACAGTCGTATTCCTTCGGTGAAAGTAAACTTGCTTCACATGCTTGTCTCAACCGCAGTCCGAGAGTTGCAGTTGGCGGCGGCATTCAACCTTGAAGGAGGTGTGGAACGAGCGTGCACCCCGCTGATCAGCGCGTGCAAACTCGTCGCCAGCACAAACGTATTCGGTCGTCTCGTGAACGGAGTGCCCGTAGAGGACGTGTGCACGACGGCCGCCTCAGTAGGTGTGATATGCCAGTGGTCAATTGAGTGATTGGGAGGTGTGCAGGGCGCGACCGGCGCATTCGTGCATGTGGAACAGCGGCGCGCAGCTCGAGATCAATGGGACAGGTGGGCGACGGCGATCAAGAGTGCTTTTCCTGCTCGACCGTCCTACGTACAGCCACGCAGGCGGGACCTCTTCGAGTCGGCAAATCGACTGTGAAATACGGAAACGCCGATCACACGGCGACGCGTGTACACATTGTTTCGCGCGTGTGCATTTTGTTTCGTGCGTGGTGATTGACTCATCTGAGATGTTTGCTCACGGAACACATCGAAACGACACACAATAATGCAACGACGAAAATGGGATCGGTGTCGGGAACCCGAGTTGGTCAGAGTCACAGCTCAAGGTGAGATCGAGTCTTCGATGAGGCCATCACGAACAAGACTCCTATGCATCCCCATTTCCAGCAGCTAGCCGCGGTTCTCCATGTACATGCGTTTCATGTACGATTCCAAGTCGACCGCTTTGTTGCACTTGTCGTAGTTGCACATACACCGAAAACTAAACTCAACGTCTTGAACGGCGTACTTCTGGAAATGAAGTGAGTTGAAGAGTTCTGAATGGAACTCTGGACACGACCGTTACCTCCATCAAGCAAAGAGTTAGCACTTGGTACTGCTTTGAATTGTCGCGGAATATCTGGTCGTACACATCCGTTCGGTCTTCGAGACTGTTAATACCGAACAGACGAGCTTGTGACCGCCAGTCGAACGTGGAAGATGGTGCCGCAACGCAGTATTTGATTGAGGACTCGTTCCGGAGAACAATCTGGCCCTGAAACGGTGGTCAGTGAAAGAATTATACCGAGAGCGACTTACTGATGTTTCGGTGTTCTCGAAGCAGGCGAGACCATGGCAGCACCGGAGCGTAGCGACTGTGGCGACGACGACGGCGGCGAGAATGGAGGTGGGTGGCATGCTGGCGGGCAAGGGGAGCAGGTCGACCGGTCGGCGAGCTGCAAATGAACACGGATGAATGTGGGAGGAAAGCGCGGTCGATCGCTGCTCGATTGGCGCGGCTGGCGGTGACAGCGACAATCGGTCGGGGAACGGCTGACGTCACGCCGTCCGAATCGCAGTGGCGACCTGCCGCTCGGCCGACGATTTATGTGCCCGCTTGTTTGCGCCCAGCACGCCAAGAAGACCGCCCAAGCAGACGAGCCCTGGGCACGCCGCCCAAGCGCTAATTACACCAGCCGTGAGCAAACCCACATTGTTTGCACCGGCGGCCCGCGCCGCTTTTAGCCCACTTGATCGACGGCCAATCTAATTCTCGTCCATGAGTCACTCACGCCGCACCACCTCCGTCTACCCCTTTCGTCCTAATCACCTACCACTTCCACTGCTTTCGCCACCGTCCACCGCTACTATATACGCGCGGCCCATCTCGACGTCACTCCAATCCACCTTCTACAACTCAACGTCATTGCTAATTTATTTCAGTCCGTGGCAGGCACATATGATCGCGCATGCTTCAACTTGCCAATCACCGCGAAAAGGCCGTTGCGGCGCGGGGGAGGCGCGTAGAAACGCGGGAAGCGCCTTCTACAAGCAGTGAGCGCAGCAAATTACACCGTATCATTACGCTGATTACTTTTTCCCAGACTTGAAACGAAAGATTAATTCGATTCAGTGAGCTGGTACGAATTTCAAGGTTGGTTTCTAGCTCATCGAACGAACTCGTAAACGTACGGTATTGCCGAATACACATCTACGTTTGAAATGCAAAGGACCGTGGGTAGCGAACAAGGTAGAGAGGAAAGCTCACCCACTTAATCAGTCATTTATAGATACCTGACGCAAGCAAAAACCGATTAACTGTGCCGCCTTCGTGGAACGAACTGAAACGCACGGCGATTTCACTCCTATAAATGACCGAGTCAGTCGGTTTCTTATAGGTCGCGTCTCCGTCAGTGCCGGGAAAGATCACCTTCGAAACAATATATTTCCGCATAGATAAGTGCACGCATACATTTGCGAAATGGCACTGACAAAGAGGGTCGATCTTCAAAATAGTTTCGCACTGACGCCGACTAGCACAGCGGTTTAGAGATGAAAGCGCCCTGCGTCCAGATTAAAAGCCATGCGCGTCATGGATAGGGCGCTACACAAAGGTCGCGAAAGCAAGAAAAGGAAGAAAACATCGCAGCGCAAATGGCACATGTCTAGGAGAAAACGTGACTATAACAGCATGAGAACTGAACGAGATTTCAGTAACTAGATAGAAAGACTTTTTCAGATCACGCGTGGGAAGGCACTTCGAAGGATGCGTACTGCTCGTTCGTCTGCTGAGTGACTCGAATGAACGTCGTGCGCTTCGGCAACTCCTTCAGCTTCTGCGCGCCCGTGTATGTGCACGCACTTCGGATCCCGCCCAACATGTCTTGCACCGTCGCGTTCACGTCGCCTCGGTACGGAATCGTTATCGTCTTCCCTTCCGACGCCCGGTACTCCGCCACCTGAAATCCCACAGCTCAACATTCCATAGTCAAAGACGAAAGTGCACAAAGTACAAGAGCACCAAAACAAATTTCCATACCGATCCGTGATGCTTTTTCATAGCGGTGTCCGAAGACATGCCGTAGAAGAGTTTGAACTTGCGTCCGTTCTTCTCGATTACTTCGCCGCCACTCTGGTCGTGTCCGGCGAACAGACCGCCGATCATGACGAAGTCTGCACCAGCGCCGAACGCCTTCGCTACATCCCCTAAATCCACAAATCTACTTCAGTTCATTTCCAAAGCTAACTCTACTGTACCATCAATCGCACTACAGTAGCTAAAATTCAAAGCGCGATGGTCACTGCGTGCATTTTGATCCATGATCCAAGTGCAAACCCACGCTATTAAGAACCGGAAATGAAAAGACAATGCTGCCGTCACTAACGAACTAATCGACGTCCTTGATTGCGTCGGCGACTATGTTTAATCGCTCATAAGCGTCCCTGGACAATTAGAATAGAGCACTTGCAAAGCGTTCAAAGAGATAGCGAACGAATATCGGCCACCGACCGGGACAAGTGCAGCCGCCGTCGCTCATCACGTGACCGGCTAGTCCATGCGCCGCGTCCGAACACTCCAACACGGCAGACAGCTGCGGGTATCCAACGCCAGCCTTTTTGCGCGTCGTGCACACCGACCCCGGACCGATGCCAACCTGTCAGTGGAAAGACCACAGTCATAGACAAGAACACAGCTAACTCACCTTGACCACGTCGGCGCCCGCCAGAATCAGCTCCTCCACCATCTCACCGGTCACTACATTCCCCGCAAAGATGGTGTGTCGCGGGAAACCCTCGCGCACTTTGCGAATAAACTCTACGAAGTGCTCCGAGTAGCCATTCGCCACGTCCAGACAGATGTATTCGACTTGCGGCACTGCCTCACACACCGCGCGCAGTTTGTCGAAATCCGACTCCGACATTCCACTCGACACCGCAATGTTGCCGAACAACTGAAACAATTGATCACATGTACACAAAGTCAACTGCCATGAGATGGGCACAATACCTTGGGGTCGGCGGTCTCTGCGAACTTCTTCCACTGGTCGACAGAGTAGTGTTTGTGAATGGTGGTGAACAACTGCGTGTTGGCCAACTCGGTCGCCATTTCGAACGTGCCTACCGTGTCCATGTTGGATGCGACCACCGGCACTCCAACGTAAGTCTTCTTCGAGTTCCGGAATATATATCTGCAACAAAAGGCTTATATTGAAAATCATGAGAATTGCAAGTCTCACTCTCTGGTCAGATCGACATCAGCTCGGCTGCGCAGCGTCGACCGCTTCGGTCGCAGCAACACGTCCTTGAAGTCTAACTTCGGCTCGTAATCCACTCTCGGCATTATGTGGGCGCAGCTGTCGAAACAAACAACCAAGTTAATGGATCACGGCGAGCGCGCTACAGATCGTAGCACAGAGGCCATCAAAACAGAAAGTTTCTGCCCGGAAGGTGCATTTCTACTTGTTGGAAGGGTAAAGTGCCACCTAATAACCACCCAAGATCGGCTTCTGAATGATGCGCGTTACTTCGAACTGCTTGATTTCTTTGTTAAGCAAGTTGCTTAGGAATTTTGCGCGGGATTGCCGCTCTCTGCTTATCTGGCTGGCCGCGCTCTAAATTTACCGTATCAGAGCGTATCAATGAAGCCCGAAGGCTGCCTGAATCAGTTTCTTGTCAGGAATTGAAAACTATTACGAATGGGTTGTGGCTGCAACAAACCATTATTTTCGGAAGCAAGCTCATTTCTCATCTTTGCATTGGCGAGGGTCGGTATGGCGGAGCCAACAGCGGCCGTGCGCTTAGAGTCGACTTTGGAGTACAAGAAGGGCGATCAGGTAGGCTTGTTCCTGAACGAGCAGCTGGTCGTCCAACGCGTGCAGCAGGGGACGGCCGCCGACGGCAAGCTGCACCCAGGCGACGTGTTGCGCAGCGTCAACGGACGCCCCATTGAGACGCGCGATCAGTTGTTCCGTCTGTTTGGACGCGCATGGCCCGCCGCCCGAATCGCCCTGGACCGACCGGTGAGAACACCGCTGACGCTCGACCGCATCCAGACGCTCCGGCTGCAGTGCGCGCCCGAATACTCGTACTTTGTCGCGATCATGGTCGTGCGACCGAACACGCGCCTCGGACTCGGCATCAAGACCTTCAACAACAGAGTGATCGTGTCGCGGCTGGACCGCAAGAGTCTGTCGGCCGAGTGCTACGCCGTCGGCGACTTGATCCGCGATGTGGACGGCGTTCCCGTGGTCGACCAGGAGACGGCCAGGACCAGAATCATCGCCGCCATGACGACAAATAAGCGAGTGACGACGGTGGTGGAGCGCGCCGAGTCGCCCAGGTCCAAGACGTTGGTGCGCGCCGCTCTGGACGCGTCCCGCCGACACGACGTCGATCCGCCGCTGGCCGCCGACGCGGCGCTCATCGGCCGGCGGGAGAACGACCGCCTGCGCCGCTCGTCCCCACCCGTTCCCAAGCCGATACTCGTGCGCCGCCGACGCAGCAGCAAGAATCCCAAGCTCAGTTTCGCGCCTCGACCGCAGGAGACGGCGATCGCCAGCGACACGGACGCCTCCCGGCTGCTCTTTCACGTGCCCATCAACCCGCGCGCGTCCACCGCCACCACCTCCTTCCGATCCAACTGATCACATCTGCTCCCACTACCCTTCCACTCATTCGTTCTTCACCCACTCTGACACATTAATAAACCCAGCATGTTGTAAAGCCTGTGTTTTCTTTAGTAGTCGACTGCAAGTCTTTCAAAATAGGAGATTTGCGAAGTTTACGTAGAGTTGCATTAATGGACAAGTACGTTTTGCAAGTTGAACGATTTACTTTGCATACGGTACCGAACAGTGTGAGTGGTTGCGCTGCTGAGTGACCGACCGGAGTGAGGGCGGAGATGGAGGCGGCGGCAAGACAAAGGGAGATCGTTCCGGGCGGCCGATGTGTCAAACGTCTGTCGCTGACCGATGGTCGGGGCGGTTCGCCGATTAGACGACACGGTTATCGCCTCGTCCACTCGGCGGTGATCTATTGCGCTGGACGATCGGAGAGCAAATGCCGCCACGCGCCGCTCGTCCTCGCTCAAGGCGCAGAGTCCGGACGCGGCCTCGGCGCCGTTAACGAGCGCGTCGACCTCTGGAACAAGCGGTAAACTGACGCCGGTCTTGATGATCTGTTTCATGGCCCGCTCCAAGGTACATATTTGCGTTGGCCAACATGAGAGCGAGGACGTTTGCCGTGCTCGACCGCGGCGCCGTCTGTCACGCTCGATTGGGTGGCTATCGTTTGCACCAATGAAAACATTTGCGCGAATCATTCGAGTTGCGAGAGAAGTGGGTCGTGTGGCCACGGGGGGCTGAAAGAGAGATTTTTGCTGGCTGACAGAGGGCGCGCGACTTTTTGCGCCAAAAACGAGCGTTTTTCATAAGAAAGAGGTTAATCGACCGATGCACGACCACCGAGCAGACTAAAAAATGGCGTCGATATTTCAATTGCCGCCGACTTGTTGACGGATCGCGGCTGCGGGGAAAAAGTACCTGAGACGCGGTGGGTGGGCGACCTGGAATTTCTTTGACTGCCGCTCCCACAGGGTTGTTGCTGACTTGGCGCAATTACAAGTACTGCGATAAGCAAGAGACAGACGCGAGAGGACACGCCAGAGCTGCTGCGCAACCGTAATTGGCCCCCCAACGCAACGCCGTTGGGTCAAGAGTCACGGTCGTATTGTTTAGCCATTGTCCGCAGCGGAAGGCGTCCGCTGGTCGCCGACGCACTGTCTAATCTTGTTACCGGACCGATTGTTTGTCGCATGAATGCGCCCAAGTTTTCTGCGAAATCAGTGCACCGTTCGACGCCCTGTCCGCTGACCGGGACGTGCACCCATGACCTCCAATTAGCGCTCATCGGCGCCTTTGACTGCGCCCACCCGCCGCGACTTTGCTTGACCGCGGGCGCCGTCACGCAATCGCCACTCATTAGTTGGAATGACTCGACGCATCGTCGGCAAACGTTTGTTCTTTGATTAGACACTACCTCCTTTGGACTCCCGAATATTCTGACTGATGATTTCTGCCGTTTTCAAAAATCAAACAACTAATTAGCACCAGACTCGGCCTACTTGTGTTCGTGCTGTTGGTTTGAAGCTATTTGATAAACGTGACAAATCTTATTCACCAAGCAACTAGGGTGATAAACTTTTAAATTGGTCACGAGTCGCACAAAAACGTAATATCAATATCACAGGTGAGCAAAGCGGCCAGTGCCGGCACGATAGAGGCAAAAATGGCGGTATAATACAGAAACAAAAGAGAATCAGGTGATGACAGAGAACATTGCAGAGGAGCGCGATTGAAGCATTAACTCGAAGACACTTAGAATAATTGAGTGGTCGAAAGAGATCACTCGTGTTTAAGTGACACGGAAGGCGTGTTCAAAATGGACGCGAGAGAGTCAATGTACTGCTGCGCCATCTGGAGCGTTTCGTACTTGGACAGCTTGCGACCACTGTCCAGCTCGGGCAGCACAGTGCGCAGCTTGTCGAAGGCCGTGTTCAGACTGTTCATTCGCTTCCGTTCGCGCGCATTCGCCGCCTGACGACGCACTCGCAGCAGCGCCGGACTCGGCGTCTTGTACCGTTGCGCACCACCCTTCTTACGTCTCTGGTCGTCCGTCGAAGTGACGTCGTCGTCGTCGGCGCACGACGTGGGCGTCGGGCTGCAGAAGCCGTCGTCGTTTGATTGAGAGCTCGGATCGCAAAGCCGCGTCGTCGTCGACCATTCGGCAAGTGTGGACGATTGGTTGTAGGCGTCGATGGGATACCCGGTGCCGGTGAACGAAGGCGACAGATGAGCAAGATGAAGCGGAGGTCGCGGGCCGTAAAACGGCGGATAGTAGGCGGTATGTTGCGGCGAATACGGCTTGCTCGAAGGTGCGCAGTCCGAGGGACGGGCAAACGACTCACCGTAGCGACTGGCGCCGTCCATGGCCATAGAGAGCGACAAAGAAGCCAAGACGGGCGACGAGATCAGTTTTCGAACAAGTGCCGCACGCGAACGTCGCGCGACTGTCTACTGGGGGTCGGGAGTACGGCGGGCGACGGTCGGCTACCGTGCGCGGCCGGTTCTCGCTAATTAACCGTGGCCGGCGTCGTCCAATCGGCGTGCGAGGGCGGAGCGAGCGGCGTCGATCAAAGCCGTGCGGATGAGATTTATGCGGCCATATTCGTCGTCGGGATACTCGTCGCCCGTTTAGCGCCCGACGTAACACCCGTAACACTTGTTGGAGATGGTATCGTCGGTACACAGACCACTAAACCGTCGCTGTTCATGCATGCCCCCGATTCGTCACCTTTGACGTTGCGTCTGATCCGATCGCCCTATCCCACGATCGCCACTTTCCCAAGCGGTAAAAAGCGCGGCCAAGGAAGGCCGTGCAGGTCGGATGGATGGGTGAATGCGGGGGGAAGAAAGCGGGACGAATGGACCACAAGCGGCGCAAAGTGCGACGTGTACTACTCAGAAATGAATTCGCGAGTGTCGGTGGAAGCGACAACACGTCGCCGCCAATCTGTTCTCCCGAGAGATGCGGCGAGCGATGGCCTTGGTTGTCTTGTCGATGGCGCGTGCCGCTGCCGCCATGTGCGCGTCGGGGCGCCGATTCTCCGAGCGATAGTCGGCGTTAACGGGCTTTGAAACGGGCCTCCTCCCGCGCCCGGACTCGACGCTTGGACGGCGCCAACGAGACGCAAAAAAGCGCAACACATGCCTGATCGACGCGGCGATTGGGCAATGCTGATCGAACAGTGACCGACTGTCCGTGCGCCGGTCACTCAGACCCCACCCAGAGCCTGCGAGGGACGGCAGACGGACGCCCGTTCTATAGCCATTCATCACGTAGTCTTATCTGACTCCGCTCGTCGCCCGCGGCGTCCGATCGGTTTTGTCAGCCGAGCGTCCGACGCGCCTTCGACTCGATCAAAATTACATTCACGCGTAATAGGCGCACGATTAATACACGTTCCAACATAACATCAAATAACTCAGCGCAACAACTGCACGTGGACCGACGCGGCAGCGAGGCGATGTTCGGGCATGCAGAATACCGCGTTCACAGGTTTCAAACATTCGTCACCCAGCAGCGACAGTCCGGCCAGACCGAACACCGTGTGAAATGGATCCGGCTGCAACGACCGAGTCTCCCCAGTTCATCGCCAAGATCGCTTCTTACCATGTCCTCTGGTCGATCCGCGAATCCTCCCGTTTCGTCATCCTGACACGCCAAAATGAACTTTCGCATCACGTTCTGGAAACAAAGTTTTGACTTGATGAGAACGTGTCGCAATGAAACTAAGCTACCTTATCAATCCAGTGCAAACGTCCGATAATCGCCAAAGACGCCAACACCCACCACGAGTAGCACACATCCGGAAGTTTCTCAGGACGGCCTAAACAATCGCTTGTTCACCGTTTTAAGTATGTCGGTGTCCCCTTGCAATTATTCCATTTCAAATCATTGTAACAAGTCGAACCATAATCATACATTATGTAAAAAAATACTATTCTCACTATACTGAGAAAAACTATATTTTGCCGACTGTTCCGGAAGCATACCTGTAACCAGGGGGTATTTGAATTTTTGAATTTCGCGACAAAATCCTGACACGAAGTGCCGTACCCCGGTAACCACCTCCCCTCCTAGTCGCCTGCATGTAGTTGACCTTGGACCGGCGTTACAGGTATTACAGGTAAATTATCTGTTAAACATGATCGCAACAAAAACTACGGGGGAATGATCTTATCGAATGATCAACGAAAAAAAAAAAACTTGTCGAGGTCGAAGGACTACACAATAATAACGCAAAAAGAAGACAAAGCGTACCGTTGAGACCACCCGACGAACACTGCCGCTCGCACAGCCACCAACCCAGTCGATCAGCGTCGATCCGGTTGAGTTGGCCGAGAATCGCCAAAGTACCCAGACAGCAGTAGATCTGACCGGCGTGACTCTCCGACCCCGGTCGAGTCCCGAATCCCCCGTCAAAGTTCTGACAGCTCAGTACATAAGAGATTGTCTTCGGAATGTCGATTGCATCCAGTCGATTCTGAAACCCATGCAAACCATTTCGGCTTCCATTCGACCGCCGTCAACGTACCAGCAAAGAAAGACAAGCGACGGCGCAGAAGGAAAATCGAGTGTCGATTTCATCTGCACGCAGAGTATTAGCCAATATGCACCGAGGAATGACTCACTCCATTCGTCGCCTCCAAAACTGCCGTCGGCGTTTTGCCGCGCTTTCACGTAGTCGACTATGCGGTCGGAAGACACTTCGTCGAGTGCATCGAGCAGCAGCAGCACCTGAAGTATTCGTGTTCACTGCAAAAAAGAAAAAAAGGTGACGGAGACTACCTGCACGGCGCTCAGCGTGTGCAACAGGTGAGGGTCGTGGCCCTGACTGGCGGCAAATCCGCCGCTGTCCGTTTGAGATTCCTTGACGAACTGCAGGATGTCCGCTCGGTTCATGCGGTCCAGGCTTTTCGCCAGATCCATCGCCGTTAAGCACCAATAGATTCCGCTCATACGCAGGTACTCGGACATTATGTACTCCTGCAGATGCACTCAAATTACTTTTGCAGTCGTTGTGCGGACTACATCGAAAAAATAAATAACTTGTCACCAAATAAACTGGTATCACAGAATTTCGCGCTCGAAAAGTTTCTATTTTCTCATCGCATTCTGGATAAATGTGACATGACAACTACCGAGTTTTTCCGTAAAAGCGCCCCGGGGCGCTTTTTCGGAAAGTAGTACAAATTCCATCTTTATATGCCGGACATAAAAATGTTGCGATTTTCAAGCTTGCTGAGCTAAAACTCCCCAAAGTTGAGCTCATGTACAGTCGCTGATCACTTTTCTGATAGATTTGATGAAATTTGCAGAATAATCAGTGGAATGGTATCGTCGAGTAATTATATAGGATATGTAACTAAATTAACTAAGTTTCTTTATAAAAACAGGCGATTTTGCTAATTTTAACTGTCACGCTATAATTTTTATCATGACAAATCTACATTTTGCTCATTTTAGTAAGTAAAAATTTGCTTCATTTGTGTATCGTGCACAGACTAATTTTTAATCCTACCGGGGTTTACCGTAAATAAGCCCAGATATGGGCGTGGGGGGTATGGGGGGTATATACCCCCAAGGACCTCCATACCTCCGGCCGAAACTGGTTGGGGGGGTATGGTGAAAAAATTGGGAGAGCTTTTCCCAAACGTGTTTCTCAGGAACAAAATTTTTTTTTGGGAATTTGGGGGGTATATACCCCCCCCCAGCCGGGGATCGCTACCTCCCCCAACGGGAAAAACGTGCCCATGTCTGTGATGAACCTAAATGGAAATACACAATTCATCGCATTTGAGAAAAAGTGCTGGTGGCAAAGAATGCGTAAATCAAATCGCTTGAAATTTTGGGAAACAAAACCCTATTTATTGGATTGTGTAACCTCAAAATATCAAGGAATTAATATCTTTGTTAAAAAATGGATAAAATTTCAAATGGGTAACAGACAAAAGAATCACGCTGTATTTATAAGAATCGGTACCACACAAATTTTCAAATTAGTTTTTAGATAGAGGCGTTTCATCAATTTCAAAGACTGTTGAAACCAGGGGGAAAACTGTTTCTGTCGATGATTACCGTGTTTGCTGACTTTTTGTCGTCTAAATTCTTGCAAAGTTTCGAAGAGAAGACAATTCCCATCACGAATATCAAAGAATTCTCCAAATACGCAGGATATATCTCCGATTTGAAAACGATCGATGAAAATATGACAAATGATCATTTTTTTGCTTTCAATATCGATGTGGTGAAGTTTTTATTGATACGCGAGAAGTTTCGCATCGATTGTTGTGAATACGATTTGGCCAACAGCATGCGACCATGGAAAACTGATGGAAGAGAGACGCTCTTGGCAATCGCTACGAAGCAATAATTTCTATTTTGGTTGCTAATGTTTAGTGTTTGTTTCATTGCTAGAAATTTATTATCAATTTTCGTGTGCACCAACCGATCAGAAATGACGAGAGAATTCCGAAAATCACCACATTTTTAATTTTTGATATTTTCTCCGTGGAGAAATTTGGAAACAAAGTTTGGAAAATTGTCGTTTTTTCAGTTTTTTGCGTTTTTCGGCCAAAACTTGTTCATGTTCTTGTCCATGTTCTTGTCTATCGATGTGTATCAAAAAATGAGGAATCCAAGGTTACCGAAAGCTGAGCTGTGTGCCTGAATATGGTGCAGTCATATTTTGAGAAAGGGATTTTGAGTGGTTTTTTAAACTGTGTCAGAATATGAAGGAAAATGAAAGAAAAATATTGGCGCCTATTTTCAGAAAAAATGGCGTTTTTCGTGTTGAGTTATTGCATGATTGTGCTCACTAATCATACTTGAATATTTTTTGTTATGTAATTTGAATATTTTGTCATTTTTCTTAGTTTCAGTCCAAAATACACCAATATGGATAGTTTCAGCGAAATCTAAAAATAAATTGCCACCTGTGCCCAGCCAAGCTAGCTGCTTATAAAAAACGTCTCTTAACGTAATTTGCCAAGGCGCTTTAAAATAGATATAAATGATCGAAGAAAACTGAACAAAAATTTCGACATTTTGTGTAGGTCACACGTTCGTTGAAAAATTGGTGCTGTAATGCATATAGTACAAACAAACTACAAACAAGGCACCTGCCAAATAGGAAAATTGTGATTGCTTTGACTAGAAATGTAAGTTTCCCGTCAGTAATAAAATTTTCCGCACAAAGGAGTACGGAGCAGCAATCTGCGTTATTATTCTCAAAATATCTCACACTATCACATATACGAAATTTCTCCGTCTGTTGCACGTATGATGATGAGAGAGGAAAATTGATAGAATGAGCACAAAGATATGGAATTATTTAAACTCACATATTGAGCCAATTTCCGTTCAGTCATACCATACATCAGAAATTCTTTTTATCTCCTTCATTTCAATACTTTAATGAATGATGATTTTAGTATAGATTGCTTGAGGCATACGATATAAATTCGTAGTTTCCTTCACCAAACTGTTTAACTCTTGACTGCGAAACCAAGATGGTCGTCCACGGATTTTTAGATTATTTTCTGCAAGGAATCGTTGTAATCCAGGGATTGGGTATGTTTTCTTTGTGTGAATTAAACCGAAAAATAATTTCGGCAAATGTAATTTTAAGCTAGTCTTGATTCAAAGCGATGAACTAAGTGTGGCGAGTTTACTATAAATTTGATTGTAACAGATGATGAAAGCTTTTATGGTTTCTCACGGCCAGTATTGTTTTTATACCTGGGATATTCGTTCTTGTACCTGATTTTTATACTTATACCTATTTATAGTGGAACCCGGCTATAAAAGCCATTTTGTTAATTCCCGTGCTCTACTATAACACACATTTGAACCCCCATTTAAGAGCATAGGAGCAAAACTTATCAAAGTACTCTGTTTACTGACATTTTGATCAAACCATACCTGTAAGCAGGGAGGTCTAGCTACATACAGCACCCCCCTGGCCGGACCCGGCATGTACCAGCATGTAGCTAGCTACATGCACCCCC
>JAQGCX010000034.1:0-39550 GCA_034700205.1 Plectus parietinus
GCTTGGGGGGGGCTTGGGGGGTCTATAGATCCCCCTACAGAAAATTAGACCCCCCAAAATCGGCAGCCGAAATTAAGAGAGAAGGATCCCCCTTACCTTTTTTCCAAAAAGACCCCTTTTTGGCAAAATTAGACCCCCCTCCGGCCATTCCTAGCTACGCCCCTGGTGAGTAGCAACGGCAGACGTGGCAACGGACCAATTTGGCGGTGGCTCTGGCCGTGCGCGCATTGTCGCCGGTGAGTAGTACGACATTCAGTCCCATCTTCTGCAGCGAATACACGGCCAAAGAAGCCTCCGATTTGACCCGATCGGCCACACTGAGCACAGCCACTGCCACACCTAATACCGTAATCGATACTATTGTACGCACAAGTCCGAGCGAACCGTTGATCGCGCAAAGTACTGAAATGTGTCCGTCGTGCTGTTCCCGGCCCAAAATAGCCTTCGTCTGTTCATCAACGTCGATCCTGTTACGTTCCAACCATCGCTCGTTGCCAATCACCACATTGAAGGTCGTCGACTGATTAATCGGGCGGAGAGCTGAAAAACTCCCTCAAATTAGATCGGGAAGAAAGGGCGCGGACGCAGCAGACCCGGTAAGCAAACACACGGCTCGCAACCGAATCCGAAGACAACTTGGGCGGTCGAAAACTGTCGATGAATCAGTAGTGAATGAGTGAATCAGTCTCACCGTCGGCACTCGTCGACGGGTCGTTAATAGCACTCTGGACGACTTGAACGTCAAATGACGGCAGCATCGTCGACGCGCCCACTCTGTTTAGTTTCTCGAACACATTCACATCGGTCGCATTGGCCAGCAGTTGGTCGGCATGGCCCACTCTGCACGAAATTCCGTTGCCCGCCGATGCTCGAAACTTGGTAATCTGCGCCCATTGCTCAGTCTTCAGAAACTGAACAACACTCACTTTCACACCGTAAAAAATACGCATGCAAAAAAGCAACGGGTACCTTTTTCACAAAGGACGTGATGGCGGCGGCGATGGGGTGTTCGCTGTGAGACTCGGCCGAGCCGACCACCGCCAACAAACGCTGCAACGGCATGAACGACTGCGACACGAGACAGTTGATCTTCGCCATGCGTGGCTTGCCCTCCGTCACTGTGCCCGTCTTGTCGAACACTACCGTAGTCACCTAGAGAAGAAATGAAAAAGTCGCGTCGGTGAAAAAGTCGACAAGAGGTTGATCAGACAGACTTTGTGAGCCGTTTCCAGCGGCTCACCGCCCTTGATCAGAATGCCGTTGGAAGCGCCCACACCGGTGCCGACCATGACGGCGGTGGGCGTGGCCAAACCCAGGGCGCACGGACACGCGATCGCCAGCACTGTGATCGCCGACTCGAACGCAAACTTGAAGATGCGCTCCAATCTCACTGTGGTCGTCTGAAATTATTCAAATGATCATTTCATAAAGCAGAAGAATTGAAAAACCAACCTCATCTTCATGAACGGGCTCGAGAAACCCGATGAGCATCCATGCGGCCAGTGTCAGCAAGGAAATCCCGACAACCATTGCTACAAAGTAACCCGCGATACGGTCGGCCATTTGCTGAATTGGTGCCTAAACGAATCTACATTATACCAGTGCCAATAATACACTACAAGTGCCAATGAAAATACAATGTACCAATAATAGGATTTTGCAAATTTTTGATTGCAATTATTCGGTCTACAAGCGACAATGAGCCGCCGACTGGTTGGAGGCAAAAAGACTGACTTTGGATGTCTGCGCATCTCTGACAAGGCGCACAATCTGCGCGAGCGTCGAGTCTTGTCCAACGTGAGTCGCTTCGATGATCAACGTGCCGCTTTGGTTCACCGAGCCTCCGATCACACTGCTGCCTAAATCCAGAGCGATTAATCATAAGCATCGACAAAGATACGACCTGGCTTCTTGACGACGGGCATCGATTCGCCGGTGATGAACGATTCATCGGCGCTACTCTTTCCGTCAACCACACGACCGTCCACTGGCATTTTGGCTCCAGGTACAACCTGCACGGAAGAAACGATCGTGTCACGCACAACTCGACAGTATGAGGACATTTTCGCACCTTGATTAAATCGCCGCGCTGAACGAGTTCGATGTCGATGCCCTTTTCGGAAAGAATGCGACCGTCTTTGTCGCGAGTAATCAGCAGCGCTTCCTTGGCTTGCAGGGACATCAGCTTGCTCAATGCTTCCGATGTTTTGCCCTGAACAATTATTTAGTCAATCTGCCGCTCGCTCTGTGCAAAATAGCTCTCGTAAGACGATCGACTGAATCGAAGAAATTTCATTTGTCAACAAACCTTGGCGACATGCTCCAGCCAACGGCCGAGCGAAATGAAGACCATGAGCATGGGTGGTACATCGAAGAAGGTCATCGGACTAGACGGCCAGGACAGCACCAATGCAATGAGCAGCACCAATATAGAGTACAGGAAGGCGATCGACGTGGACAAAACAATCAACACATCCATGTTCGCCGTGCCGTGCTTGAGCGCCTTCCAACTCTGCACGTAAAAGTATCGTCCACCGAATATCTACAAACACCCTCAGTTTCAATTGTCAATTGGACAACTATGGTATACCTGAACAGGTGTGCACAAAATGAACAAAAGAAGGTTATCCAGACTGAGTCCCGGATTTAAGATGGGCGTCTGAGCATCGGCATGCATTGGCGTATGCAGAATCCAATGAAAGTAGATCATGATCGCCATCACTGGAACTCCAAAAATAAGCGAGATGAGGAATGAGCTGCGCCATCTGGAAAAACACATAATGCAAGGTAATTAAGAGAAATAGTTGGATTGACTTGGCGATATCTTTCGAATGATCGAGACCCTCGTATTGACCGTCATGAGTAGCCAGTTGCGCATCATAGCCCAAGTCCTAAAACCACTAGCGTCAAGCACAGACGGTCAGCGTCACGATCTTAGAGCACCTCAACGATCTTGATCAAGTCGCGCGGTCCAATGATCGTCGGCTCGAACTCGATGGTCGCCTTGGATGTGGCCAGCGAGACGCTCGCCGATTCGACGCCCTTGCGCGCAATTAAATGTGACTCAATGCGATGAACGCAAGAAGCACAAGTCATTCCCGATACCTGCACATACGCACATCGAATTAAGTCAACATTCATGACAACTTACCACCAGGTCGATCTTGTTCTGTCCGTTCAACGGCGATTCAATAAGAGTGGCGCCATAGCCGAGATTTGCGATTTCGTTTACAATCTGTGAAGGAAGAATAACAGCCGGATCATAAGTAACGTCGGCCTTGGCGGCCATCAAAGCGACCAGCGCCGACTTGACACCTGAATCGAAGCGATCGTTGATTGAGCAGTCACCGAACGGCTACCGTCGATTTTGTTCAAGTTGCGTTCGATGTGGGTGACGCAAGACGCACAAGTCATTCCTTGAACCGATATCGCGCATTTCTCGATCGAGTTCGACGCAGCTCGCCGCTTCAATTTGGCACCACTCGATGACAGACTGACAGATTCTCCATCGCTGTGCACAGATCCATTCTTGGTCGTCGAATGCGCATCGTTGACGGCCGTTCGGAATGAGTCGACACTCGACAAGTCCACCGGCACAAGGTCTTCCACTATTTCGTACTCTGCAACACACTCACTCAAATCGATACAGCAATGCAAAAATCCAACCTACGATCCGTTTCAGCTTGGTATTGAAGCCCATGTCATCAATGACTTCGGCAACTGAATCTCCATTCCACAGCTTTGGATCGAATTTCACACGACCTGAAAGAAAATAACACATTACATCTGATTTCAGGCTAGGAACGGGTGCGATTTCACCTTCGCACAGCTCGAGAGACACGTTCACTGCGATAATTCCCGGCTTTGCGCCAACAGTGTCCTGTATGTTGTTGACGCACGCCAGAAAAAAACAAAAGTATATTTTGGAGTAAAGGAAACAGCGCCACTTACATGGCAGACCATCCCCTGAATATCGATGACTGCCAGCCGACCCATTTTCGCTTTTTCGCCCGAAGACGCTGGTTGATCATGGTGTACGAATAAAGGTGACCCGTCGAGCAGACTGGTGGCCACAGTGGGATCTCGCATCTTCCTAATGAAAGCAGAATAAGAAAAGAACGGAAGAAAGCACGCTGCCGCAAACAGGACATCCACAGTTTGGCGCGCTCGCAGTCGTATATTTAACAGGTCAAAAGCGCGCGAACGTGCGTTTCTTATCTACTATGTGTATAGTTGTATGTATGTATGTATGTATGGTTGCCTGGTTCACAATTCTTCATCGTCGCACAATGGTCACAATAATCCGCTGTCCCTAACCTTCGATAAAACATGCACTACGAATTGGCGGAAGGGAAACTTAATGTTACAGACCCAAATATGAGAATTCGACCCGGAGTTCCAGTTTCAAATTAACACGAATGCTGACGATGCAAATGCTCTTCGTTGCTTGAAGGTCAAACTTCGGTTTTCCGCCCCGCGCCGGCGCATACGGTACTTTGCCTTTCAGTTGATATTCGTGCAAGACTACCAATGCAAAGAATACTTACCGTAACCAAAAAATACCATTGGTCCATTCTCATGATTGCTTGGTATCAAATCACAATTGTGTCAGTCGCCAAAAATAATAATCACGGTTGCTCATGGGTAACGATCGCACCGAAAAGTTTGAGCGAGGCGCGCTCTGTTGAACCGACATGACGAGCTGTACCAGCTTGTTTGAGGTGAACGGTCGAGGGAATCGAAGGCTGAATTGACGAGACGAAGCCCAGTAAGCCGGCAGACCGAAATTTATTGCGATTGCATGCACTTGCTTGGGTATTAATTTTGAATTACCCTGAACTGTTCCGGTTGACCGCATGAAGCACAAAAGCCGTTTCTCAAGGATAGCGCCTGTACTTATGCTCATGTGGTCGATCACCAGTTCTTATTTAAAGTCGAGTGAATCACGTGGAAACAGTTTAATGCATCAAAAAACGCCTACTGCAACTGAATTGTCAGTTTGCATATTACTGACCGGTCGGTTGATCCTCCTTACCAGCGCCGCTTTTGACATGGGCAATATTGTGCCGCAACAAGCGGACAAGCTCAAGCGATCGATGCTCCATCACGCGCCGCTCAAGATCAGTCACAAGAAAATGACAGGCGTAGACTCCGCGAGCAAGCTTCCATATGGTAGCCATCATTTTTCTAAGTACTGGTAGAGTATGCAATGGTTACAGTGAAGCCACGGCGGCTGTGTCTGTTACGACTTCTGAAGCAGCAACGCGTGCACGACTACCTGCTGCTGGAGGGAGAGTTGATCAAGCGACAGAAAGTGCAGCAGCCCAAGAACGAGCAGCGCAAGGTCTGTCTGTCGCACTGCTCAGCCGGCACACACTGCGATCCCCGTGAGTTGTTGCAGGAAGAGCGCAAGCTGGTGGAGCAGTTGCGAGGGACGCCGACCGTGCTGGCGCGCGTCGAGGAGTTGTTCGACGACGATCAGCACGCCGTCGTCATCGTTGAAGGCAGCAAGCGCGAGTGGTTCGTACCGATCCTGTCCATCGTCGACAAGGACTCGATTCGGCTCAACTCGCTCGTCATCGTCAAGGCCGGCGGTCAATCCAAGAGCATCCCCATCGCCGTCGTCGGCGTTCTCCACGACAACGTCGACAACAATACGTCCGTCTTCAAGGTCGACAAACCGCCAAAGGTTTGCCATACTGACGTGCATCCCCATCATTGCGCTCTTGCAGGAATCGTTCGACGACATCGGCGGTCTTGAGACGCAGATTCGAGAGCTGAAGGAGGCGGTCGAACTGCCACTGACTCACCCCGAGCTGTACGAAGAGATGGGCATCACCGCGCCCAAAGGCGTCCTCTTGTACGGCGAGCCGGGCACTGGTGCGTCCCATTGCCGCAGCGTATTCATATTTGCGACCCATGCACACGTGCATTTGTTGCGTGCAGGAAAGACGCTTCTCGCCAAAGCGGTCGCCAACAGCACCAAAGCGACGTTCCTCAGAGCGGCCGGCTCCGAATTGGTGCAGAAAAGCAGCGGAGAAGGGGCGCGGCTGATTCGCGATCTGTTCAAAGTGGCCAAGGAGCACGCGCCATCCATCGTCTTTCTCGACGAGATCGACGCCATCGGTCGGCCGAAGCAGTTAGTCGGGCGATATCAACGAACACTTTACAGGAACCAAACGGTACGACACCAGTTGCCAGGGGGAGCAAGAAGTGCAGCGCACACTGCTCGAGTTGCTAAACCAGCTCGACGGCTTCGAATCGTGTGGCGACGTCAAGGTGCGATCTTGGATTCGCTTTGTCGCAAACAAGACGCCTTCGCTGTAGATCATCATGGCGACGAACCGCATCGATTCGCTCGACCCGGCGTTGATCCGTCCCGGCCGCATCGATCGCAAGATCGAGCTCCCCAAGCCGGACGAGCGCACCAAGGCCAGAATCTTCGACATCCACACGGCGGGAATGACGCTCGCCGAAGACGTCCACTTGGACGAGGCCGTCCCCAAGGAGCAGAACATCTCCGGCGCCGACGTCCGCGTGAGTCCACGACGGTGTGTAATTCGTCTTTGTGAGCAAATAATTCAAGGCGATCTGCACGGAGGCGGGGATGCTGGCGCTGCGAGCTCATCGCAGGATGGTGTGCATGGACGACTTCGAGCGCGCCGCTAAGAGCGTCGCCCACCAACAGAAGCTCGGCCATCCCGATGGCATGTTCATCTGATCGGCTGCCACTTTGCTCACTCATTTTTGTTTGCTCAACTCCCTGAAACTCACTGATACTATCTACCGACTGAGCTCGTGCGTTGCCTAGTAATTCATTGCATCACTATGCAATTTTTGTGCTCAAACAGCACCGTAACGGATCGTTCAAACTGCAAGGGGTGCCATTTGTCAATCAAAATCCATCGCAGTTCGCCAGTGCTAGGTAAAATGGTAAGGATAGAACGACCAGCAAGAAAGGCAACACATCGCCTCTTAGCTACAGTACCCTCGTACCGTGCTGGTGTGCGAATACATGCCGTACAAGACGCAGCCCTCACCCACACGTGCGCATTTTACACCACAAACTGGAAGTGAAACTACGAAACGACTGAAAAGTTAAAAATATGAATAGATCTGGCGATCACAAAAATCACAGCCATGGTTCCCACCCGCGGAAGATTCGCGACACAACCGCGTCGTCGGTGGCCAATTGCACCAGGCAGTCGGTCTGTTGCTCGACGGTCAGGTTCTCGACTGGAAATCCTCTGGGCGACGCCGTACTATTCTGCTTTCCGCACAAGATCATAGAGATCTGGTCGAGATAAGTCTTTTTATTGCGCTTGCCTTGTTTCAGTTCTTCCTGCATAACCGACACGGGGTTACGACCGGCCAGTTTGCTGGCGGCGATCTCGAGCTTCCGCTGCGGATAATTTTCCTTGGCGTCGGCATTGACGAGAGTGTTTCCGCCCTGCCAGTTGATCAACGGCTCCTTGACGAACACGTCCATGGTGTTGAGCAGCAAATGCTTGTTGTTGCGCACCGCGCTCAGACAGAGACGCATGGCCGACGTGAAGTGACCGTCGACACCCAAAGGACCCATCGCCTCGACGAACTGTCGTGTGAGACGGAAGGGCACGAGCTCGGGGACGGCAAGGAAAAGACCGGTTCCGAAGGCGTGGCCAAAGTCGATGCCGACGAAGCGACCGGTGCTCACGTCGATCATGATGTTGTTGAGATGGCGGTCGCCGATGCCGAGGAGGTAGTGGGCTACGCAGACGACGGCGTGCGAGCGGGTCATCTCGCGCTGCACCAGCACGGCACCCGTCGCATCCCAGCATATACCCTGCAGACCCGCGCGCAGCAGATTCGGCCGGAAACAACGTCGGGCCGTCTGCAAGCACTTGGCCGCCTTGTCGGGGCCGAACTTCTCCACCGTCTCCTCGAAATTGAGCGATCCGTTCGCCAATACGTTCAGGCATTTCTTGTCGTAAAAATCGAGCCACCTGAAACCGATACGTGTTTTCATACGCGTGCACTGCGAACAAAAATTAGAACATTTGATGGCCATTTTTGTGGCGTTCGAGTTCCTTTTCGTCCATTTGGTCGCTCAAAAACTCGTTGATACCTTTGACGTTGGGTACGAATTCAATAAGACCCAGTCTACAAGTAGGATTATCGTTTATTTTCCGACAGATGCAATGATTTGATACTAACCTGGACGACAACGGAATGACTCGATAGGTTTGAATGCGCAGATGACGCTTCTTGCATTCGGGATCAGCGGCCAGCAGACCGTTCAGCAGAGTAAACAACTGCTCGATCCGCTCGTCTTGACTGAAGCCAACGTCACTTGCAATCAATTGACACGAGTCACTGCTCACCGCAAATCTTCACCGCCCTTCACCAAGTAGCGATACTCGTGGCCATCGTTTCCGCGAATGGTCATCCTTTTCGGTTTCGTGATCGACGGCAACACGGCAACTCGCTCGTCGAAGCTGAAAATCTTGATGTGGAGGTCGGGGTTGGGCTTTTTGTCGCCAACGTATTGTCCTGAAAGCGTCGCTAACAGGTAAATGAGTTGAGTTATGCGCCAGACGCCACCTGGAATTTCCAAATCTGCTCCCGTATCGGCTGCGTTGAAGTCGGCCAACCATCGGGAGTAGTGCGCCAGATGGGGAGGCGGGTTCTTCACAGCCTGGTCGTTCTCCAGTGCTTTCACAAAGATGCTCAGCTTGGCGGCTGCTTGTTTCTTCGCCAACAGATCGCCCATGTTGTCACCCAACTTGCCGAAGTCCTTTCGAAACTGCGAAGAATGCTTCTCGCAGAATTCCGTCCAGAAAGTTCCCGGCTGCGCCGAAGAATATTCGGCCGCACTGCACTCGTCGCTCGTAGCGAACAGTCCGCGAAACAGCTCGACCGCCTTGTCGCGCAGCTGCGCCAATTTCGACGCCGACTGAGTCTGTTTCTCAACTGAATTCAATTCGGCAGCGAAGTATTTCAGCGGCATAATGTCCGGAGGGCTGAGCAACTCCAAAGACTTCACAAAACTTTTCACCAGAGTCATCGTTTCGAACTGAGCGTCCAGCCTGAATCAACACTGTGCAACGAACATTGACCGAGCAATCACTGCTTACTTGTCGACGAACTCTTTGCGTTCTCGGTCAGTCAAACTCCACTGTCGACGGCTCAGATTGAATGGATAGACAACCGCCTAAAGGTTCCTGTTTGAAAAACTGATATGAATTTCTTACAATACCTGGGGATATTCTTCGGACAGTCGTTGAACAATGTCGTGCAAGGCCACAGCCGAGGGGGAATCGAGCAGCGCTATCATCTGATTCAGCCAGCCCAGAAACATCCACGCAGGCACAGTCTTGGCCTGAAACGCATGGGCATGAAATGATATTGAAAAGCACATTCCACCCAATTCGACGGCGACGACAACTATACTCACCTGCTCCAAGAACGTCAAGCGGCAGTCGGGAAAGGTCTCGATGATGTTGAGCAGTTTCGGGAATAGCTGACGCGCTGCGGCAGAACCCATTCGCATCGCCGTCAGAATCGCACCAACCAGGCTCTGGGCGTAGTCGGCGACATTGCGTTTTGTTCGCAGGCTGGCCGAACCTGAAACAACCGACTCAAATACCGCAAATTCGGCTAAGATTTAACCGACCTTTGCCAGTTTTGTCAATTTTTCCCGCCTCGTCGTCCGCTTTTGCACTGAGATAACAGTTGCAGAAGTTGGCGAATGTCAACACGGCCGTGTCGTCAGTGCTAGCCGCAGCCGCCCGTTGCAAGCAGATGTCGGCGCGGTCAAACAGACCGGACGTGATCATACCTAAGCTTATTTCCTTTTTTAGCAGGCCGGTCAGATGTATGGCAGTGATCTTCGTCTCTGCCGGCAGTTCGTCCCAGTGCTCCTTGTTGAGGTGCAAAAAGCGTTCAGCTAACCGCCAACAGACGATCCCCATTAATCGCACCGTCTCCGTGTCGTCGGGGTGCTGACTCAGTCGCACGGACAGCAACTCGGCCGCTTTTCCGACTTGCTCGACAGCCTTGACAATCTTGTCCGCATGATGCGCCGCACTGGACAGATGCACTTCGGCGTACGCGTGAGTCCAATCGGCCGATAGCCGAACGTCGCTCAGTCCTTTCAGCAACTTTTGCGCGACTTTCAGCTGATCTTCGGCCAACGAGAAGCAGCCGCCCGCCGACGCCGCACAAGCGTAGCGCAATCGGTCGCCTATTTCGGCCGGTAGCGTCGCTTGATAGACGGCCTGATCGATCACCGTCTTCCTCATTCGTTCTCCGATGTTCACAATGAACCGACAGCGACTGGTGATCACGTCGTCCCATTGCGCCAACTCAGTCAGGTCGTCGACGGTCGCGTCGCGCCATCGCGCGCACAACGTCGTCAGTGCCGTCAGATCGGTGGAGTTGGCGGCGCGCTGGACGAAGTGGAGGTAGGTGAAGGATTGGGCGATCGGCTGCAGCGTCGCCAGCAAAGAAAGTCGGCTGCTCTCGAGCATCTGGGGCATTTGCGGCCATTCGACGAGAAAGTTGGTGAGCGCAGTGCCCAGGTGACCGGCGGCTTCGTCGTTCAACTGCCACGCGAATGATCGCAATGCCATATCCCATGCGAAGTGGCTCTGAACAACGGAAACATTTAAACCCACCACAACGAACAACGACAATTCCAACCTCGAGAAAAGATCGCCTTTGATCGTCCGACTCCCAACTTCGTTCGGCATCAATGAATCTCTGCACATATTCGCGCATCGTCTGCTCTAAGCCGTTCTTCAATATCAACCGGACATTGCTTCGCATCAGATGTGACAGACACATTTTCTGCAACGCCACCCATTATCAATAATTGGAAGTAGGAGTCTCGCTACCTTGCGTTCTTCCAAAGTGGAACTAGAGTCTTCGTCTTTCATTGTCCAGATTCTGTCAAAATCGACCGCACCGTTCGGACCGGTGTCAGTATCGACCATCTGTCCAACAATTCGCGATATGATACTCCACTCGCCCAGCGTATTCAAACACTGAAATTACTCACGACCATACAAGAGCAACCAATAGAAAATGAACTGAACATACTTTCAACCGCGACTCTTCGATCAGCTGTTGCTCGGAAAATTCGAAATCCGACTGCAAGTCTTCCTTTTCATCCATTTCTTTCAGCGCCTGCAAGCATCATTATATTCATTTTCCATTAATGCAAAACGAACAGATGAAAAGCGTCAACTCACCCGTTCGTAAATATCGATAGCCGATTCGTAATCGTGACGGAATTCAGCTTCAAGTCCGAGTTTCGTAGACGGCAAGCAGCTGAGCTTCTTTTCGAAAATTCCGCGAACCATGTCCGCATCGCCGATCGACTTGTAGACCCTGAAAGAAAACGATAATTGATATGCAATCAACTGACACCGGTCTCACTTGGCCAGTTCTAGCCAAACTTTCGATTCGTCATCGTCGCTTCGCGGGTCATTCGCGCGTCGACGTTTGTCGGCGGTCGGTTCGCCACGGTCCCAAGGTCGCTCCTCGAGGTACTGTTCGAGCACGGCGATGGCCGCCATCTGTTGGTTGCTACCGACGCCCGCGGACGCGATCAACGCCGGGTCGATCAGCAGTTCGCGGGCGCGACGATGACAGAAGGACAGCAGCGCGGAGACGACCGGTCCGAACACGAACGACTGGCGAAGGACATCTTGAATGGCGGTCGCGAGTCGTGGGCGCCAATCCTCTTCGTCTTTCGCCTGTTTGTGGACGCCATCCAAAAGCGACTCGAACAGGAGCGCGGCGATGTGCGCGTCGGCTTTGGCGAGCGCTTGCAATGGCGCTACCACCGCTCTGCACGGGATTTGTATGTCGGGAAAATCGCCGTAGCGATAAGTGCGATAAAGCTGGACGGTTTGTCCGCTGGCCGCTCGCTTTTCTTTGTCGGCTTGGCGCTGCGACTGTCGCATGCGCATCCCCGACTTGGCGTACAAATCGCTCGTCTTCTTGCGATCCTTCAAGATGCGTCGCTTCATGCGCCGAAGTTCGTCGGCCACGTCCGATTCGTCGGCGTCGGCAGTGAACGACTGATTGAGCGCGAGTTTCTTGCCGAACTTGGAATCGACCGGACGCAATTTTCTCTTGGCGGCGATTCGCTGACCGCCGGCGGTGGACGTCTGCTCGCCCAGGCGACCGAGCTGACTGTCGGCCATAAAACTGCTGTCGTCGTAGGTGTTGCCGCTGAGCCAGTCGAAGTGCTGTCCCTGAGTGAGCGTCTGTTCAAACTTGAGCCCGCCTTCGGCCTGCGTGGCGCGCAAAAAGGGTTGATCGGCGTCGCGCTGCGTGAACATCGTTTCCAGTCCGGAGACGCCGACCAGAGTCGCCGGTAACTGCGACGCCGCGTCCGACGGCTTCTGCGTCATGGCGAACACGGGCGTTTGCAACGTTTCGTTTCTTCTGCGCCAGTTGGTCATCACTTCCAGTTTCTGCAATCATCCCATTTCCTTTCTCATTTATAGGCGCAATTACAAGCCGCGTTTATAGGTAACACAAATAGAGTAAGAAATATAAAAGATAAATAGATTTTAATAGCGTCTAACCTGGAAATCGCATCGATTGAGCGGATTGTTGAAGAGCGCTCGGTCGAAATCGGGACTTTTCGCACATCGCTCGAGAATCAGATACGTGGCGTCGGACAAAAACTGCCGATCCGACGACGAACTGAACGCCAACTGGAGAAGCCCAACCGTTCGTCCAGTCAAATCGCCGGGTAGACGGCTTTCGTGGGACCAGAAGTTGCACACCTTCTGTCTGCAACGTACGCTCTCTAGCGCATCCACAATACCAACGATGACGAAACAAACTTCAGTCCCGAGTCCGAATCACTCAGACAGCGAAGAAGACAATCTTTGGCCATAGAGAAAATTTTCGCAGAATGCTCATTGGTGGGCGCTTCGCTCCTAAACGAATGCTCACATATGCCGAATAACGAACGGCACGCGTAAGAAAGAAGCGACTACTTGTGCTCGTCGTACAGGACGATACACGTGTCGATCATGGTGTTGCGACAAGGCAGATGGTGGTAGTCTACGAACGACACGATATCCGGCATCAAGTCTGCGATGACTGGCGCCGACAATCGTCCATTCGTCATCAGTTTGACCAATCGCAAAGCGCATTCTCGAGCAGCCGGATCGCTCCTGAACAAAATGGCCATTCACAACCCAATGTATCCCGCACAAAAAACGCCCGCACGCTTTCGTCATCATCAGTCGAATGACGTCCAGTGGCACTTCACGCAAATCCTCCATGTCGCGATCGGCGGCCAGTGTGCAGGTCAACTCCAGACATTTGGTCTTGTAGTCGCCGTTAACTTTGCTTAGCAAACTGCATATATCCGCCTTGAATCTGAAAGAAACGATCCTACGCACTCGGTTGTACTCGAAAGAAAACTTACGATGTGACGAATTTCGGATAGTGCTGTGCGATTGCCGTCAGAACTGAAAGAAATGTCGACCCGCTACTGGCACCGCGCATAAGCGATGAAACTTGTAGTTTCACCGAAGGAAATCTGACCATCGGATCCACCTGAAATTCAAACCAATTAATCTCGTCATTAACCAACAAAAATGCCGCCAACCCCTGTGCGTTTGAAGAAAGCGAATGCTAGTCCGACGGCTTCTGCGGCCAGAGTACGCACTTTGCCGATCTTGTGGCCGAGAAAGGCGGGCAGACTGACATTGAACAACTTGTCCACCTTCTCTTTGTAATCTTCATGATCGACGTCGAAGCAGGCGAGCGGGTCGACGTCGTTGTGCAGCAGCACGGCCGTCAGTTGCAGAGCCGCCACGGTGGCTACCGTCACACCGCTACTATCCTTGCATCCCACGACCAACTGTTCCGCCAAATACCTGCAAAACATTGGACTTGTTGAAATTGAGCCGAAAAAAATATTCCCGGGTGAATAAAAATACGCACCGATTACGATAGCCAATCCCTTTCCAGCACTCGCACATGAGCTGCACCAGACGGACGTTTCTTTTGAGCAGGGTCGAGTTCTCGTGCGCCGCATGCTCCATCACGTAGGCCAGCAGACGACTGGCGTCGTGCATCGCCTGCACATCCACGGGTCACATCTACATTGCACTCCACCAAACCAGTGCTTACGGTAGCAGATGGAGTGGCAGCCCATGACAGACAGGTGACCAGCGTGTCCACTCGAAAGCAGTGCAGCCCGGGTCCGCCGAGTGACTGGTCGGACAAGCTTTTGATCAGCGACGGCAGCCAACGTTGAGCATATGGGCGAAATTCCTGAAATAGCGCGATGAATGCAAAAATGCCCCTGGAATCAGATAACCCAGAGGCCTGTTTCTTGACATTGAGAAGAACTGGTTTTCAGATAAACAGGTGAAGAGCAAATGAACGTCGGTAATACCGGCTGGTCATGTTTACGGTACACAGTCGGATGATTTGCGTACGCGGAACAAATGTTTTGATCGAAATGACAGCATGACACGATGATCTGTGATGCGAAAAGAACAAAACTCTCCATCTCACGTGATACTCGCGCGATACGAGCGAATAATACATCGTCATTTCCGAAGGCGCCATCACCGCGCAAACATCAACTTAAGTTGTTTTTGCCCGGACTCACGAAATTGGCGCCAACGCGCGCATTGCTAACTGCAACTCGATGACGCCACAATAATAATAACAATAATTACCTGCTCCAAGTGTCCGACGAGTCGCCACACGAGCAGCTTGGCGTTGACGGACGGCTCGGACGAGTCGAGCCGCTCCCACAAGCTGCGCATCCAGAGCGGCGGCTCGCGCGCCCCCGTCTGCAATTTGGCCGTTTATCTCCATCGGAGTGGTGCAAAGGCGCGAACGGACGAGCCGCCAAAGAGAACGACCTTCATCAGTGCGCATTCAAGCGCCGCGTGTAGGCCGAAACAAAGAAGACTGCGTCATTGCGTCAAGGTCGACCACCGTCTGCCCGCAGTCGGCAATTGCAGCTACCCCACATCCATTCGTACCACACCCCCACCGCCTTCCCATGGCCCGCTGCGCTCGTCTCTGCGCCCTTCTCGCCACCTGCGTCCTCGTCACCGTGCACGCCGCCCCCTACTTCCTGTCGAAGAACGGCGACATCGCCTCTCTCACGCCCACCAAATGGTCAGGTACGTCGACCGCCCATATTGCGCTGGAAATGGTGCGCCGTTGCAACGAATCAGTTTCAGGGTTCAAATGCCACAACGCGAACGATCTCAGATGCGAGGACCGAGTGTGTAGGATGTTTCCGAACGGCAAAGAGTGCTGCTTGTGCCAGGAGCTGCTAGATCAAGCTTTAGACGACGACCGGTGATCCACAACGGCTCCCATAATTTATTGCGTCAACATTGGACGGCAGTAGTATGTTTGAGGCCGAAGCGCGGCGATCGGCGACACGAGCAAAGACCAGTTCATACCTTGTCGAACACGGCATCGCCCAGTTGGCAAAAGTGTCGCAGAGCGGCGACCAGCGGTTGCATGCACGGATGTTCGTTCAACTCGTCCATCTCCATCGACAGCACTTCGCTCTCTTCGTCGTCGACCGCAGTCTAAACGAACGGCGCTTCAGAGCGTTCGACCCGGCAATGGTGTACTTGATCGGCATGATTGCCGATTGGTGTTGATGTTTGCGGTGCCTCGGCGGTTGCATCTTGCGAAGCGGATCCTGTGAAGTCGAACTGACTGGTGGACGAAACTTGGGAGTGCAGACTGCTGCCGGCCAGCACCTGACTAGACAGGAAGCCGAGCGTACTGTTGCCTTGGGACATCGGTGTGCCCAGCTGCGCGTCGTTCCGTTGGCGCATCGCCTTGCGCAATCGTAGCAACAGTTTCTGTCGCTGCGGTAATTGCTGAAGGACAAAGTGTAAAACGCGCGCGTGTGGCAGTGGGCCAGACCTCGAATTCCATGTCGAACGCGTAGGTGTGCGACTCGTCGGACAGCCAGCGCCATACGCCCGGCGGGAACAGTATCTCTTTGTAGAAGTTGACGATCTTGTCGGGATTCGTCTGCGTTTTGCACACCACCGCCATGAGACAGTTTTGCGCGGCGCACCGGTACTCCCACTTGCGCACCGAGTGTTCCTCTGCGAATTGCGCGCGGGCCGCCTTTGAGCATTTCACCAGCTCTTTCAGAAGCGCCGTGTCGCTATCGTTGGGCGCATACAAATTGTTGATCGACCCCTTCAACACCGACAATTCCAAACGAGTGTACATGACTTGCAGCAGTTTGTAGCAGGCGATCTTCGTCGTCAAAGCGGTGTCGCTGGACTGAAAGCGACAATCTCATGTGGGATTGTTTGACGCAATGAAAGAGTACCGATGGGTTGGCCAGAGATTTCATGATCGATACCACTTGGTCGATGTAAAACACGACCAGGTGTTCATCAGAGAGACCACTGAGCATTGGCAGCAGGACTCTGTTGAGCGTGTTCAGGCGCAGCTGCTCGCCAGAAGCGCCGACCAGCGATTCGTTCAACACCACCCACAGCGGAACTTGCAACTGCTTCGAGAAAACGGTTGGTGACAACCTGTAACGGTACACCGATGTCAACATATGTACACGAGAAATGTCAATCCGAGCAGAAATTTTCGAACACATAATGCATTTAAATTGAAACGAGCTAATTAGCAAAAGCCGAGATAAACTTTTGAACGCACCGTCGCGCATATCGATTGAGCAAGTAGGACACTTCGTCGTGCGCCACGTGCGACTTTTCGCGACATAGAATCGACACGAGCACGTGCAGCACAATGCCGCTGTCGGACAGACTGAGCGCGCGCAGCAACAGTTGCAGTGTCCACAGGTAGCGGCTCCGTTCCGCAGTCCCTTCCGCGAACTCGCTGCTCGACATCGGCAGATCAATCGACACCAATGTATCCAACGTGTTTTTCAGTCGGCTCGCAAACATTTCCACCTGAACGTCGCCACTGCCGCTTGGAATCAGAGCGAACACGCCCAATAGCATCAGTGCTTTGTTCTGCAAAAATCAGTCTTCAATAACATTAATTTGACTCAAATATGGAGGTAGGCGTGTAAAAGAACTCTAACAACGATTTCACTAGCCACTTTTCGAACCTTTTCGCTCAGAGTAATCGTGCCGGTGCTATCGACCAAAATCGAGCAGAACTGATTGAAGATCGACTCGAAGTTGTCAGGCACCTGATACACAGTCATTCGTGTTTCATCGTTGAATCTACGCGAAATCGTGATGAACTGAAAGACGAAAAAGAAATTTTCAGACGAATGCGAAGACGAATATTGCACCTCCGAATTGACAAGAACCATCTTGAGCAAGAGACGACAGACGGTCATCGGAGGGGTATCGGCGATCTTGTTCCAACGAGATGCAATTGCTTGATTCACTGACTGACCGAAGCTAAAAGGAAAACGAATCGAATATATTGTCACAATCCTTCAACACGCCATTTTAAAAATTTGAAGCAGATATTATCCGTGAAAATTAAAGCCTGCACCGATGTCCGATTAACACAAAAAATATCCACTAACCGTTGTCTGAGCTGGTTGTTTTTGCCGAGGCAGTCGAGAAACAATGCAACCGTGTCAATGGTCGAAGACAAGTCCGACGCCGCCAGCAAACAATCGAAGAATTCGCCAGGCGCGCATGCGAACGCTTCGGTCAGCTGACTGCAGAATCGTTGACAGATGACACGTCCCTTGGTCACTGCCGCGACGTTGACACCATTGCCATTGAGCTGCCCGATCACTTGTTGCCGATCGCAAATCGTCGCGACGATACTGTCCGTAGTCAATCCGAAACGAATCGCGGCAGCGGTGAGTTTTTCGACCAGTTCGGTGGTGGTCGGCGGAAACTGAATGACGTTCGACCGCGAGTTGAAGCAGGCGGCGACCAATCTGCGCCACAGTCGTTCGGGATCGAGCGGAAACGTAGTGAGCTTCAGGTCGGCGAGCATGTGATGCGCTTCCACACGACGCACCATCGCCGTCAAGTGTCCCGAAGCCGAACCATCGGCAACCGCCAACAAATCCAACACCGATTCGTCCAATGGAAAGTGCCTGCAAGAGTCAACGAATACACAAAGTCATGTTTAGTAAGACTTCGGCTGCTGTGAACAATCGAAAATGATTCGTATTATGATGGAATTAATACTTTTGAAGTTGACGGTCCATCGACTTCTGGCACTGTGCGCGAATATTCGGTGGTAACTTTTGCGCGAAAACCCAACAAGTTTGTTTGTTGATGGCAGGCAGAGCGAGCAAAACTTGTCGATCGGTCATATCGAATCCTATGGAGGCGGGATCGACGCAGATGCGCACCACCGAATGCCACAAACAGTCCGTCCAGAGTTCCGGCAAAATCTGCAATTCATTTAAAGATACCAATGTCGCAACATAGCCAATATAAATTGATTGACATACTCTGTCCAGAATGCCTTCAGCTGAACCGAGCGTTACAATTTTCTGCACGAGGGTTAGAATGCGAACGGCAACCGTGCATCTGGTTCTGAAATGTTTCTATTGTACGTTTCTCAACTCGAAGATTCTATCGTACCTGTTGTACTTCGTTCGTTGATGGCCGTCGATTTCTAACAACCACTCATCATCACCATCTCGACCAAGAACAAAGTCTCGGAGAAATGTCACCATTGCAGGGATTAAATTACGACTGCCATTAGCTGCAATGATCCAATTTGAATACATTTGATTTTGTGCGAATTGCATACGTGCGAAGATGTCAGTCAGTTTGACTGAATAGCCGCTGTTGAGGAACTGTACGTAGCAGTCGACCGTCGCTTCTAGAGTCTCGAGCCAATCAATCGACGGCTGCGTCTTGTCCGGAGCGGGACGAAGGCAGATTTCGAATCTATAAATGACAGATCATTAAATCAAGTAAGCAACAAAAAACAGCGCACTTGTGGATCCAATCACGGACGCTACGAAAGCCGGACAGTTTATCCAAAGTCGACTTGAGTGGCCCTACGGAAGAAAAAAAGATAGATGAATTGAAGTGAGAAGAATTGATTTGAATGGAATACCGCCGGTGAGACGCACGCCGGCAAGAACGAAATCCCAGGCTTTGCGTCGAAATGCGGCCTCCGTTCGGGCGAGATGCTTGACCAGCCACACGAGCGCTCCTCGCACTGTCGCGTCCGTCCAGTCCTTCGGCATTCGTCGGTTCTTTGACGCCGTCTGCAGGCGATCGAAGTGGTGCGATTTCTTGTCGTCGCTTCCGAGAATTATTCGTTGCAAATGATCGATCGACTTGGAGCAATGTTCGACAGTGCCCGCGCTCTCCGGGTCCTTCTGCGCCATCAGCAGCGAGCGGAAATACACGGCCAGCAAGTGGAGACCGAAATCGTCGACCAGCTCGTCGTTTTCCCGCAGAGTGCGGTAAAAGGCGTTAAATGCCACTGCGGCGCCCAATCGCTTCAACGGATCGGGATGTTCGGCGAAGATACAGACGCGTTTCAACAGCGACTTTGCGTTGTTGCGCATGGCATCCTTTTGGTTCTGTTTTATTGTCCACTTGAGGAACTCGTCGATGCAGTTGGCCGCGTAGTCGCGCAAAGACGCATCATTGTCATCGATGATCGCTTCCTGAACAACACAGAACGTGCAGGCTATGGGATCATTTCAATTCTCACTCACCAAGAGCGACTCAATCAATGCGACCGTCTCCTTGTTCTCGTAAGTCTGATTGGTGGCGAACCAATGAATGATCTGAGTGACCAACGGGCGGAACAACTGCTTCGGCACTTGGTCCGCGTCGCAGCACAGACGCAACAAATACGGAAACAGACGTCGATAGAGCTTGTCCATGGGCTGCTGAAAAAACAACAACTATGTTTCACTCAAACGAGTACTCCATCCATCATTTGTGTTCACAAAAAGGACAGATCTTTTTTGTACAACGGAATATAGCCAGATTCTGACCAATTTTTGGACTGGATCCGTCATGTTGCCATGTTTGCCCAGCGCATAGACGACAGTGGAATGGAGACATTCAGCGGCGGCGGTTTTGCACTGCCGATTTCCCGAAGACGTCGCCAGTTCGCAGATGTACGGCAGAAAACGATCTGAACAGAACACGTGTCGTAAAAAGACAAACTTCACACGGAGCACACCGAGTTCAATTCGAACTTTGGCGTCGGAGAAGGGAACGTCGAACGGAAGGTGTTTGCAGGGATCCCATGCAATCGATCCCTTCAGCGTCTCGTCCGCCGTCCGCGCCAATAAGTACTTGTTCAGCTGCAAATTACCTCGTCTTCTCATAAGAAACATGGGCGGCGTTGGTAATTTCGTGTCAACTGACGGCATTCGTATTCGGGGCCAGTCGGTGTCAACAAAAGGATTCGCTTACGCTGCCACCAATGTTTCCGAGAAACAGAGCGATGCGACGACGCAGCTCGATGAGCTTGACGAAGTGGACATCTTCGGCCGACTCTCGAGTGATCCGACCGCGTAGGCGGGCGTTTTCCGCCTCCTTTGTGACTTTAGCCACGCGCCGTTTGTCCGCTTCGAGTGAGTTCCCTTCTGTAAATTTTAGTGGAATACTTAAATGACCAACCATGTTTACCGCCAGTATCGGTCGATTCCGTTCTCAGATAGTCATCGAGCACAGGCAGCACAGATGAGCACAACTGCTCGCGTTTGTTCTTGTCCAACACGCCGACCCACAATTCGAGAGCATCGAGACACATGGAGGCCAACGGCAAGTAGGAAAGACCCAGCTTGAGCGCAATCTGCAACACAAATCTGCAATAGGCTACGAACGCCAATCGGGGATGATGCGACGGACGTTGAGGGCTTCGGCGACGCCGTCCACCTTGTCGGCGATCATCTGCGGCGGAAGTGCAAGAATGAAATGCAGAACGCCAAACAAATTATCGTCTTTTAGCGACACAACGCGACTCAATGCCTGAAAATTGCGCTCATCTCTGCTATTCATCGTCAGCGACCCAGATAATAACAACCTCATCGGCAAATTGAGACAGCAAATGTTGACATTGTCGCGCATCGGTGTCGACCGCCGAATCGAAATAGCCAGTTGTCCGAGCCGAGCTCACAGTGGCACTCAGCATGCGAAAGAGACCGCTAGCATGAGGAAATCTGCAACAACTAGAGTTCATATGAGTGCAACAAATGAGACAGAAACATACCTGGCTGCTAAATGAACTAATTTCTGTGACAATGGCCACACCCAACAGGTGAACAGTTGGTGGTCGCTTTGGTCGAGAAAAGCGCTAAAAAAAATTAGACTAGACACACACGTACGGCTGGTAGACTAACCAGAAGAAATTGACCAGGTTTCCGAACACGAGAAAGTCGTTGCGAGTGGCCGGGTTAGACAGCACGGCCGATCCATCGTCCGTCTTGTCTACGGACAGATCGAGCGACTCCACAATCGACAACGTCGCCGACACCGTCGCATGAAAAATGAGTGCGCACAACTGCTCTCGTTCAGACTTGTCCAACCGATCGTCCGTCGACCGGCCCGACAAGTACGACCACAACGGCAAATAGTCTGTCACCGATACCGTCTCCTGCTCGCCCACCGGTGTCGACGCGATTCGCAACAGTGTCTGTCGAACTGCAACACTCTCAATTCTACTGATGTACGAGAATAGAAAAATGACCAAACGCAACAAAGTCTGCAGAGTTGTTATCTGAAAATTAAAAACTGCTCACTCAAGTGATCGACGAAAGAAGGACGATGAGGCAGAGATGCGACGAGCAGCTGATAAGTGACCAGAGCAGAACGGTAGTGCTGTTTGAAGTCGACGGAAGGATAGTGAAGGAAGTAGAGCAGCTGAAGATGCTCCACGTACGTCCAAAACTCTTCGTCAACTGAAGTCGCGGCGCGCAACATTCGCGAAAGAGGTTCGATGAACTGAGGTAAATAAAAAATGCGATTTTCGATCGGATCTTGAGACCTAAAATCGAAAAAAATTTGCCCCCAAGAAGGACACCAATACGAGCACTCAAACACTCACTCGACAAATATCTGATTGGCGCGTTCGGCGACTCTGAGCAGCAACTTGTTCACCGCGGCGTCACCGTCGATCTGCCGGATGGCGTTGGATAAATCGCCCAATCCCTTTACCGCCACACAAATGGTCTTCAGCGACGACGAATCGACCGACGACCGACCGAACAATGAACGCTCGAAATGCGTCAAGAAATACTGAAACAAAAGATCG
This sequence comes from Plectus parietinus, assembly GCA_034700205.1. Lineage (NCBI taxonomy): Eukaryota > Metazoa > Nematoda > Chromadorea > Plectida > Plectidae > Plectus > Plectus parietinus. The sequence continues at coordinate 22,213 of JAQGCX010000034.1, forward strand.
CGACACTAGCACACAATGACAAATCGATATACCCTGAGCATCGCTTCGGCGTCGTTGCTGTTCTTGCGCAACGCATCGGGGAAGCGTTCGGCCACTTGCTCGAGGAAAGCGTTGGTCGCCGCGTAGGCCGCCTTCTTCAGCTCCTTGTTCGCCGAACTTGTCTCCAGAGCCCATTGGCACATCCATCCGTACATTAACTCAAAATACTCCCAATATAAAACAGTCATCCAACTTTGTTTGTCAAGTTCTGAAAGCGAGCTCGCTTACCGAATATTCGCCCATAAACTGTTCGGCAAATAATCCAGCATGATCAGAGTACAGTTGCAGAATGGCCTTGACTGCTCCGTAGCGCTGCAGCTGTACTTCGCGGTTGAGCCAAACCTTGGTCATTTCATAGATAGACTCCAAGGAATTCTTCCCTGCGCCATCACACACTGCAAATTTCAAATGCAACTAGCAAAAAGGGATGAAAGAAAGACAAACTGTGTGAGAAATGGAAGAGCACGCCGCGCAAGCCGTGCACAGCACTGGCAACCAACTTAAAGTTGGGCGTTTTATATTTGGAGTTGACACTCTGGCGCAACTCGGCCACCAGCAAGCTGATCAGTTGGCGCACGTTGAACAGTCTCTCCGCTTCAACCGCGAAGTGCCGACAAATGGTTCCGCCTAGCTCGTACAACGTGCGTTTGTTCTCGCTCGAGTCCAGTTTGCTGCCGATCAGCAACTTGACGCTCTCACAGAGTTTTTCCACAAGCGGCGAATCGAGGTGAATTTTGCGAGACAGCAGTTGGGCGACCAGGTCGGCCGCCGCTTCGGCCGAGTGTTTAAACGCGCCGTCTTTGAAGCGAATGAGGAACCGGAGACAGCAGTTGACGACGGCATTGGTATGAGGAGTCAGCTTGTCCCGATCATCGAACAGGTCCACAGCGACCGTCAGCACGTCCAGGAGCACTTTCGCCGTAGTCCCAGCTTGCTGAAAATTCTGCAGCTGTATAAAAACTGGCGTTATGCATAAAAAATTTCAATTCACCGGAGCACATTGTATCATTCGAATATTATTTAAATAAGATCAACCACAATAGACGTTAGAGTCGAAGGCTGATTGAAACAAGAAGACAGAAACAGATCTGAACATCGGATAAATTCGTCGAACGGCACACATTTTACAACGGCAATAAACACGTTATCGAATATGCGCTTACCTCTGAGGACAGACTGCTATTATTGAGATGCGCAACGATGCTCGGTGCGGTTTTCTGGAAGCAAATGGCACACAACTCTGCGATTCGATGCTCCGAGAAGGTGCTCAAGTCGATATCGGTGATGTCGCCTTTGATTGCATCGGCCAGAGCCTTTCGCTGTTCTTCACTGTTAGTTTCGTCCAAGTCAATCACTCTGCGACGCAAATCTCTCAGCACTGCAGTCATGGCTGAAACGATCCCATATTACTTCGACGAAGGACGTCGCGCCTTATTTTCGACCTTGAGAAACAAAAAAAATCTATTTCATCGTATCACAAACTCTTCATTTCTTTTCCTAACAATTTAAACCCTCATAATTTCAATCTTCTAGGCTTTTACGAAGTCTCGGTTGGGCCAAATAGTGCAATCACACCATGACAACAAAAAGCAAATTATGAGAGCAAACAACACAAAAAGCACTTGGAGCCAATCAGTCGGTGTCGAGTCGAAACATGTTCACGCACACGCACGCCCTTTGCAGCAGACGTTCGAGCGAGGAGCGAGCTTCTCGCGCGTATTGTCGCTACGGTCATTACTATTGCAAGCTTTTCCGGGCGAGACAAAAAAAGTAGTCGAGAGACCGGAGCAAAGAAGTGAGACGGCGTTTATGACTGGTCAGTAAAAGCGAGACAGAAGTAGGACAATTGGGTTGCATCACAAAAATGGTTACTTGGACGCCAGGTAGACGCCGGCCTGACCCATAGGCTGCGGGGTGGACGAGCCGTCGGTAGACTCGGGAACGGTTCATCCAGGAACATCTGCGTGGGAACGGCGGGCGCGGCGCTGCTGTAGCCGCATATGCCCGGAGCGGCCATGTACACGCTGGCCCGACCCATGAGCCGCAGGGTGGACGAGCCGGAGGCGGACATGTAGCAGGACGTGGTGTTGGAGCCGCCACCACTGTAGTTGGGAGTGAGCGTCTTGCTGAAGTAGTCGCTGGCCACCGCCGCCGTACTGCTGCCTCCGCTGCTCGTACTGGACGAGCCGCCGACGGGAATGTAGCACGACACGTTTGACATCTCAGGAGAAGAGCGCCAAGCCGACTGGTCACCAAGCAAACAGGATATGCGACTGAACAATCCTTGGATCCTCTCTTGCATTTGGGATTTGCCATCGCAACTGAGATGAAACTGATCAAATTCGGATCGTGAGTCTCATTGATGCGTGGCGCACTCTGGATGGGTCAATTGTTCACTGCTGTTACATCGGCGAGCGGTCGTTGGGAGCGAAGCCGGGTGGGACGAGATGGCGCTGACGATCGACCCGATGACGACCGAGTTCGAGAGGCAGTTCGACCGTGTTCACATGGTGCGGCACGTGCTGCTCAACTCGGGCGAGACGCGTCTGGCCGTCAAGGTCAAGTGCAGCGACAACAATCTGTACCGCGTCGCGCCCGTCTATTCGTTCGCCGGCGCGGGCTAGGCGGCCAACTTCGAGGTGACGCGCCAATCTGGGCCCGCTAAGACCGACAAGCTCGTCTTGCTCTACACCGAGTTGGGCGCCGACGACGACGACACCCCATGACGCCCTTCGCCACCAGCGCGCCCACCGAGCAGATCATCCTGCCGCTCTACGCCACCGGCTGATCTGCTCTCTGTTGCATTTGCTGTCTTTGCTTGTTACTGATGCGCGTCTCTCTGCCTCTCGTCAAGTTTGAATAAAGATCATGCAATATGTTTGACCAGTGTTTGACCGACAACAATGAAAAGGACCAGTTTGCAATGCATTACTGTTGTTCGTAAGAATTTGTTCAGTCGTGTGAATCATGTGAACAGTTGTCGCGTCGCACGTGGAAAAGATAGTATGACGCTGACGAGTCATTTATCTGTTATCATTGCAAACGCTGCCAAAATGTTGTGCTTACTGTCAATATGGACACTTACGCTACCCGAGCAGCCATGGTGGTCAAGACGGTCGAGCATCGAAAGGACACGGCTGTGTCTTGGCTCATCTTGGCCGCCGCTTTTTGCACCCAGGCGACTATATTTGGCTTGGTTCTGTGTACTGGCATCTATCTCGTGTATCTCGTCGAGCATTTTCAATGTTCGAACAGAGATGCGGCATTCATCGGTTCGATTGCATATGGCACTACGTGTCTCACAAGTAATGGCTCTTAAATTGTTGTCTGATTGGTGTTGCTTCGATGGTTACTTCAGGTATTGTCGCCAGCATACTGTATCGAAGGTTCGGCTGTCGTCGCGTTGTGATGTGTGGAGGCGTAATCGCGTCATTGGGCTGCTTCTTGTCATACTTTGCAACAAAAATTCATCATTTGTATCTAACGTATGGACTTCTCAACGGAATCGGCATGGGTCTGGCTTATACTCCCACGCTCAGCGTTTTGCCCGATTATTTCGACCGATGGCGTTTCTTTGCGTCGGCTTTTGCCACCGTCGGTTCAGCATGTGGAACATTCGTTTTTCAGCCAATTTTCTTTCGCTTAATCGAAACTTACACATGGCAGGGATCGATGCTCATCAATGCAGGTTATTAATTTCCATTGAGCTCGGTAGACGAGTATGAAATTTCAGGTATCGCGTTGCACATTGTTCTGTTCGGTAGCATCATACGCAGCAGAGCTCCAACGAAAAAACTCGCATTCAGTGATATGGTTGAAATCAGCTTATGGAAAGATTACAAATTCATCATCTTGCTCGTCGAATGCTCTTGTTGGGGAGGATGTGTGAATACAGTATTTTCGCTGATCAACTCTCTCATAGTCTCTCATGGACTAAGCAAACAAGAGGTGGACCGGTCAGTCGGTATGCAAACGAGTAGATCGCAATTTCAGAGCACAATGCTGGCAGCTACGATCGGTTTGTGTAGCACGATCGGACGTTCGAGCAGCTCCGTGATCGGACAGATGAGCTGCACCAATCGCCCACTACTCTATTCGTGCGCCACCTGTTTGATAGCGACTGGCGCCTTCGCCACGACCTTGTGCTCGTCGTTCTACTCGTTCATACCGGCACTCGGGACATTCGGTCTCGGCTTCGGCCTGATGCTGAGCCAGTTGCCGGGCGTAAACATGGATCTGTTCGGTGTGGATCGACTCGTCAATGCGATGGGTTATACAATCTGCGCAGTGGGCGTGGGAGGCTTGATGTTACCGCCGATCGCCGGTACCAACTGCCAAGGGCTGCATTCCTTGTTCAACCAGTTTCAATTTTTCAGCAACTTTTTCCGATTCGTTCGGTATCGACACTGGCTTTTACTTGGCCGGTTCGGTTGGATTGTTAGCTGTATCGCTGGCATTTCTCACTACTATATTTCGGTTCAAAGAACATCGAGCGAATGCTCTTTGCATCGCCAATCTGTGATCAGATTAATCGAATGGGCACTGTATAGCGTCGCTCAGATAACGCAAGCAGTAACAGTAAAAACTACCACATATTTTACATCGTGAAAGACGTTGGGCATGAGACAAACGCACGAACAACACAAATCCGAAAACTGCCTGAAAAAAGGCAATATTTCAACACCCGAACCGATTGAGAACAGTACACGTTTAGCTTGCGCTAAGTTCAGATCGTAAAGTTTGCACGAAGAAATTACAGCACTGACAGCGATATCGATTCGATATTGCACAATTTAGTAAATCAATAAAAGAGCGAGTGACTGACGAACAGAAAACGAGCTGCCAGTTGCGAACACATCATGTGTGATGCACGTGGAAGCCATTGATTGCGAACGACTGCATGTTGTGCTGCATTTTCACACTGTGTTGCATCTGCTGACGAGATTCGACGAGTTGGCGCAGACTCTGAGCCTCCTCAAATAAAATTGTTCGCATCCTGCTAAACGCAGAGAGTTAACTCACTTCACGTAAAGTCTGCACTTGCGCCCGAAGAATGGCGTTCTCTCGTTCGAACCACTGAGCTCGGCAGGCGATTTGGTCTTCGCGCTGTTTGCGCGAGTCGCGCGACTTCTTTGCAGCCACATTGTTCCGATTGCGCCGTTCGAAGTACTTGCCATCTTTCTCGGTGTCCGGAATTGGCCGCTTCTCACTGCGACTTCGACGCTGTTGCTGAGCGCTGATGCCCAGTGCACCAGGTGACCCGATCGGGTTTGTCAGCGCCAAATCTTAATCATTTGAGATGAATTATTTCAATGGCGCCAATTTTTGCGCACCACTCGTCATTGCGATGTTACCGGCGGCAGCAGTCGGCATCTGCGCCAGTCCGGCAGTAGATCCGGCAGAGAAGTGGAAGACGCCGTTCTTGCCATTTTCCTCGGGCGGACTGCCTACAAGCATTGGGGATTACGTAGGTGAATGCGCAACCACCAGATGGACACTCACCAGGCGGCGTTAGCGGCGTTGTACCATAGCCGGCGCCGCCAGACAGTAGTTGTTGATTGGACTGAGAATGCAAAAAGTCTCCCTGGCTGAGACTGAGCAGGCCATGCAGCGCAGACTGCAAACTCGGATCGGCGGCGGTCATTTCGAGCGCAGATGGACGCGCCGGCGGCAGCGATTTATTGCGGGCCGTCGGACGCTGTTATCCGTCCGCTCATAACTGACCGCTGGCCGGCGCCGACGGGCGTCCGCTCAATATTCGGCTATTTTTAGCCGGCCGACCCGCCCTCCCAGCTGACCCCTTGCCCTTTGGCCGGCTCAACGTGTCCGCGTGCTGATTCGGATGCGCGCCTGGGGCCGTCGCCGCTACAACGTCATTCGGCCGTCAGATGCAATCGCTATGCAATGACCACGTGCGCATACGCCGCCGCTCTATCATGTGAAGATCAAGCGCCGTATTACAGAACCATATAAATGATACAAGCGTGTCATCAATGTGCAATGGAATAAATAGTGCAGAAGCGCCAAGCGAATCACATAAAGAGAGAAAGGTTTGGTCCTAGCAGAGCGACGGGATGTTCTTGCGAAATGGCGGCGAGTTCTTGCAAAAACTGCGACAGTAGGATGGCGCAGTAGACGACGTTCTTGGTGCGCATCGCGTCCAGCGTCGCCTCCTGGCTCTCCATCGCCTTGTGCGAGAAGTATTTGAACCCCTTCTGTCCGTGAACCACCGTGTCCGTCGTATCCGATTCACTACGCGGCTTAGTTTCCACTTTCGGCTGGTGTTTGTTTGTAAAAATATCGGAGATGCTGCGCGGCTTCGTGTCCAAATCGGTGAAACCTGAACGCCAAGCGTAAGATTGACAGATGCCAAATCGACGAGCGATTCTCACCGTGCGATTCGAGCGTGACCGAAGACGGAATGGGCGAGCGACGAGCCGATGTGGCAAAGGGCCGAGTGCCCCCGTCGAGGGCCTTTGCGTAGCGCTTCGCACGCGAATTGAGAAGCTTCACGCCGCGCTGCAACAATACGTCGAAGCCGTCGACGTTTAGCGCGTGCGCGTCGATCTTGGCGCCCAGTGATTGAACGATCTGAAACATAGCACGTCACACGACTACCGAAGAAGGCTGGACCAACCTGAAAGAGGGAACGAATGGACGGCTGAAAGACCAAATCGGAGTTGAGCAGAAACGAAGATAGAAGTGGTTGTGGGTGAGCGGCAAGGCGAGCGAAGATGCCCGTAAGTTGAAGATTGACGAAGAGCGTGTTGTTGAGCATGTCGTCAAGCTTGTGCAGCAACACGGACATGAACGGCCCGACTTCGGGCGAAGCAAACGAACTTTTGTAATCAATCTTCATCCCGAGTACAAGACGCGGTCCATCCAGGGACATCGTCGTCACATCCGCTTCATCTGCAGAATCGGCACGGGTCAGATACTAATCGGCATGGACGAGCGATACTGTTGTTTTCGCTGTCGTTGTCGACTTGTTCGGCGAGCGCTTGTCGTTCAGCCTTTAGTTCATTCATGTATTGTATCTTAGAGTCGACAAGAGCGAGATTTTCTTCCAGTGAATGCGACGCTGCGTCGTGCGATGTTCGAACACGGTTGAGAACCTAAATCGGCCAAGGTATTGTGATATGGGAGCCGTATAAGGACGGACCTCGATGAAAGTGTCGGTGTCGTGCACATCGGTCCATCCGCGCAGAACGTACGCCTTCGATGCGCTCGTGTCCGACATATCCGTTTCGTCATCTCGATTATCCAATCGGGAAACAACGGCTTGCAGCGGCGGCTTTCGGCTCGACTCAACTTCAGATTCGGACACCAAGTCGTCGTAGGCGAAGCGGAAGTAGTCTGTCGCCGGTGGTCCCTTTCTAGAAATCCAATGTTCGCGCACTTTTTGCCAAGGCCGCTGGTTACGGATATCGCGGAGATGGACGGATAGATTCGGTGTCGGTCATTGGGACGGGCGACGCGAGTGGTGTCGGCTCCTGCATCTCTTCGTCAACATCGAGCTCATCGTCGTTAAGTAGGAAATTCGGTCCCAGGATTGCCAGATCAGCGGCGCTGAACTGAAACAAGAGCATTTGTACCGCTCACAAAACGGTGAGGAATTAGTACGCCATGATTGCTGTTGTTGGTCACGTTGGAAGTGTGTCGTTTGGCAGAAAAGTACTGATTCAGTCCGCGTCCGCTCACGCGGATGGAACCGAAACGAGAAAACGAATTTGCAGCTGCCGACCGCGCCGATGATTCCTGAACGCGAATTTTAAAAACTTGGTCGAACAATAGATACAAACCTGCGACGATGACTCTTCGTCAGAGTTTTGCTGATCGCGAAAAAGTTTGGGATCGGGGGACACGCCGTCATAGGCGAGAGCCCAACACGAACAGCCCTCGAGTGTCGTCTGCACAAGACGTCGCGACTCGTTCAGATACGCCTGCAGACTGGCCGGCGAGTAAAGTTCGTTCGGATTGGCGACGATGCACTGCGGCACCAGACGAAGCAGCTGCTCCGCCGACTTCTGAAAGAACGAGTCGTCGCGCACGCGCGCCGTCTGACTCGGCATCATGTGTGTGCACGGCAGAAAATACCTGAAAACACGCCGTTATATTCATCCATTATTCACACGCAATCGCTTACTTGAATACAAGCTCGACCATCAGATCTTCGCAATGTAAACCCAGTAATGTTTGAAATAATCCCAAAGATACAAGACTCAGCTGCAACAACGCTAATCACTTGACGCAAGATTATGAACCAGTCAAATCGAAACCCTGGATGGCGAGCCGATCCTTTCAATTAATACGTCCAGAATTCGTCTGTCATTTTCAGTTTCGCATAAAATAAACTTGATCAAAATGCGCATCAGGCTCGGCTCGGTAATCGTCCGAAAACACAAATCGAGGTACGCCGTCGCCGATATCAGTTCTTCCAATCCCGTCTGAATACGATAAACATCAATAACGTCGTTGGTCCATTTCAATCCTTCACCTCGAATAACGCTGGTTTCACCACCGACAACAGAAAGCCGTGATAGATGTAATCGAGCAGTTGCTCCAATACAAACCGGTGACCAACCTGCAAACTCATTTTGAAATTCATGTTCATTTGGGACTCGAGGATGAGACCTGGACGACAGCGTTGCAAAAGAGAAGCGACGAGAAGAAATGCGTGAGACTGGGATAGATCTCGATGTCGTTGGTGGTGACGCCGTGCCAGTCGTCGCCCACATACAACATCGAGCCGACACGGCGCGGCAACTGCGAGAAACAGCCGGACAAGCCCGTCGCCAATACCGGACAGAAGTTGCTCTGCTCGCCGATGAACCGTCCCACCAATTCCACGCGTCTCGACACCGTCAACACCAGCAACAATCCGTCGCGCGCCAATTGGCCGATGTCGCCCGAGTCGTACAAGTACGGAATGAGCAGCGTGAAGACCAAAAAGCGCTGCGCACTGCAATAACACGATTAATGCGTTCAAGCAGAAATCGTGCGGCTTTTACCCCTCGGTGTCATCGGCGGGCGAGTTGAAGAAGAACTCGAGCAGAGTCGCGTCTTCCGCCATTTTTGTGCAGATCTGATTCAGCAGCAGCACGAAGTGTTTCTCCGTCTCGCTCACCTGCCCATCGTTCACGTTCAACGCCGCGCTCGTCTGCTGACACCATTCGAGCAGTCGCAGCAGCGGCAGCAACATCGGCTTGTGCACAAGAAGACAGTGGTGCGGCGTGTGACTCTGCGTCACTAGTTCTAAACACGGGACATTCGATCGAATAACATTTTTTTTCACTGTAGGTCTAATTACCTTCGTACAACCGCAGCATGCTGACCTGACAAGACGGAGCCAGCAGGAAAGGGGCGGCTAGACACCAGTCCACGACCTTGTTGAAGATCTCCTCGGTGAAGAACAGATCCAGGATCGGTCCGATCGACGGCTCGGGCTGAGCGTTGACTTCGGTCATTAGCAACAGAGACATCTGATTCAGATGCTTGAACACGGTCAGCACATGTTCGAACGTCGTCGGCGAGTTTTCGCTGATCTGCAACAAGTAAATTTCCAGTGCAAATGAACAATCGCGCCTTACCTTGATGATGGCGGCGGCCTGCGTCCAATGCGACTGAAAGGCTTCTTCCCATGTAGCGGGGTCGGAGGCGAACTCGGGGTTCCAGCTGGCGGGCGAGCCGACTCCCACGCGTTCGGGCCCTGGCGACGCCGACGCCGCCCGGGCCGGGGACGGACTCACCCGCCGCAACCACGCTCGCATTGCACTCAGCAGTCTGGCGCTCTTTCAATCTTTCTCATGCGATCCTTCGCTATCAAGGTGCGCGATCTTTCTTCTTTGTGTTATGGCTCGCGGGGCTGGTGAGTTTCGATTCACCGTTCTGAACACGGAGACATAAAAAAACCACACACTTTTGTTTTATTGTAAAGGTTGTACAAAATAATAAAAAATGGAATGAATCAACAGTTTTGGGAAATTAAATTATCACAATCAACTTTCAGGAGCTAAATAATAGTGGTATCCTCTATTGTGGGTTTCTAAGTGCTTTGAGTTGCAATTTTTAGAATTTTATTTTGCAAGCGATAGCGTTACCAAAAAAAGTGTGCGAACGCAGTACGAGGATAAAATTGTCTCTTCTTTTTCGCTCTGATTTGAATTGATTTGATCGATCTACTCTTTCTCATCAGTTTCAGACAGTGTCGCCAAAGATCGAAGACAGGAAATTTGCAATCTTAATTTTTACTTCTGGTATTCGGCGGCGCCAAAGTTTCCTCAATCTAGTTGACATATGTCAGTGGACGTTCAGCAGGTACGATTGCATCATTAATTTTCGCAGAATGAAATTTTTATATTTCAGCTGAAAGAGTTTTTGACAGTGTACAATCACCTGACGGAGACGTGTTTCAACTCGTGCGTCAGCGACCTGAACACACCGCGTCTGCTCGACTTTGAACAGTCGTGCATAAGTCGATGTTGTCACTTCGAGTTGCATTATTACCATATCTCTATTGTTTCTGTTTTAGGCATTGACAAACAGATGCGCGTTAATCGACGGTTAATGGTCGTTTTTGCTGAAGTTGGACCGCAGATGCTGTACGGCCGCGCGCAACAGCAAGCTCAAGTTGATCAATAATTGCAAGCTATAATGGATCTTTTGTCGGAACACGGTTACCGACAGGACGGTCGGAAGTCTGATCAGATTCGCAACATAAGCTGTCGTCTGGGCGTGTATGCGCAAGCCGACGGCTCGGCCTATTTGGAAATGGGCAATACAAAGGTGAATGGTCGGCTGTAGTGTACGATGTTTGATTCGGTAATTCAGGTGCTAGCAGCGGTTTACGGACCGCACGAAGCCAAGCAGCGCAGTCGCATCATCGAAGATCACTGCCTCATCAATTGCCAATATAGTATGGCCACATTTAGCACGCCCGATCGAAAGGTTTCCAATTCCTTTTCTATGCGATGGCTTATTATGAACGCCGAAGTTGTTTGCAGTACCGTCCACGAGGCGATCGGAAGTCTTCAGAATTGACTCGGCATTTGGAGAAGACATTCAACTCGGCCGTGCTCACGTCGATGTATCCGCGCTCGCAAATCGACATTTTCTGCGAGGTTCTACAGGTGAGCTGATTGTCTCTCTGTGCAACGACTTTGTTACATGACGTTTGAGTCATGACGCTTGTCGCTGATCCAATCGGTTGAAATTTTCAGTCAGACGGCGGTAATTTGGCGGCGTGCATCAACGCGGCGTCGTTGGCGTTGGTGGACGCGGGCGTGCCGATGCGCGGCGTCGTGTCCGCGGCTATTTGCGGAGCAATTGACGGTCACCCATGCATCGACTTGAACGCCGCCGAAGAGGGCGCGAACATACCGCGTCTGACCGTCGCCACGCTTCCCGGTGACGACGACTTGGTGCTGCTCGAACTCGACCACCGCGTTCACCACGACCAACTGGAAGCGATCATCGATGCCGCCACTAAAGGAGCCGCTCAAGTGCACACCTGTTTGCAGACGGCCATTCGCAAGCACGTGTCCGAAGTCGCCACCTGCCTTCAATGGGAGAACAGCTGAACTCTTCGATACATATGCATTTCGTTTGCGTGTGCAGTGAAAATGTTGCCGTATTTAGTGTTCGTTTATGCACTCGAACGAATCGCATTAGAGACTGACGATATCGGTGACAAGTTCGGAAGTGCGTCGTTCCGACGACTGCTCTTGTTTGTGAATTCTTCGTCGTCGTCGTTTGCGTTTCCCACTGCTGCGACCTCGCGGTTTTCTCGGACGGACGGTGGGTGGATGCGTGGGCCCGTCCTCGGACCACCAACAAGCGTTGAGCGATTTGCGAAACTGCGGCCAACACAAACAGTAGAGCGGCAGACTCGATGCCAAGTCTATGTAAAGGAAATAGAAGGCGAGCGTGTGAAAGAAGGTGGACACTTGCACGTCGTCGATGGCGGCCGCAAACCCAAACAATGTATAGAAGGGGAGCACGAGAAAGAAGTGGGCAAAAGCTGCGACGAATCGAATGCGTTCTGGTTGCGTTTGTCGTCGATTCCGCCGCTGAGACGACGCTTGCTGCGCGTCCTGCTCCTCATCCGTCAGCGACGATCGAGCCGGTCTCCACGCCGAGAACGCTAACGTTCCGACAAGCGGAAGCATCAGACAGACGATCGCATGACTGATGCTCACCAAGCGCCATTGCTTCCAATAACATTTTTTCGCCGGTTCCATGTCGTCGCCGCCCATCGGCGTCGTCTTCATGGCCGAGAACAGAGCAAACACTATCGCCACCGTTCCGATGCAAAAGATGAATAGTTGCGAGCGCCGTCTGGACATCTTGGTCGATTGCGGCAGGTAAGACTGCACGACCGGTTCGGCGAACATCACCACCATGAACCAGCCCTGCGCGAAGCTCGAGAACGACCCGACCATCTCGACCACCATGCATCCCATGTAGCCGTTTTGCCAGAGATTCGGTAGATGAAAGTTTGTCAGGACGACGAGCATCATTTGGCGCACGGGCAACAGAGCGAGCAGGTACTGGCTCTGCGCGTAGCGACGCAGCTTGGTGCGCAGGATGGCGCCGATGGCCACGGAGTTGGCCACCACGCCCACGATGATCAACAGCACGACGAGAACTCCGTCTAGACGGACCGACTGATATGAGAACACGTCCATGTCTGACTGCGAAAACAAGCTCGATTGGAGCGCTTCAGTCGCTCTTCCGTCCAGGCGGTCTAGATGCGCTCGTTTAGACGGCCGCTCCATTGATGGCCGTCGTCATTTGCCCGCTGATTGATTCCAACCCCCTCCATCTTCATTAGCGCTATGATTCACTGGTTGTCGTCGGCTCTTTCATCTCGTAACGCCAAAAGAGTTTTGCGTACTTGAAAAGACAGAATGAATCAAATACCGATTTCACAAGTACCATACCGTGCTTGATATCTCCTTGATTAAGAGTAGCTGGGAGACCCTTCTGCTTCTCTTCTTTGACGGTACTTTCATACTTGTCATGCTCAAGGAATACATTAAGAGAGAATCGAAAACTATTGGAACACATGTTCACGATCTTTTATTGCTGGAAGCGAGTTACGGTACATCGACAGACGAGTGTAAATAGCACAGCACAAAGATCAGTACGAGTGACGGCGACCCGGAGTGGTGAGTTTTTTGCGTCGGAGGACGGGCTTGGTTCCGACGCCGATGTTGCCCCTGTCGGGGCTGGCCGACACGGGACTCGACTTGCACTTGCGCTTCCTGACACTGCTGTGCGACGACTCCGACGTCGGGTACTGCGTGCTGTTCGTCTCCGAGATTGTGTTTCTCTTTGGCTTCGTTCGTTCTGAAGCAAAGATTGACACGGTCACTTGCTCAGAGACGATACCGTTGGCTGCGATGGTGTTGAAGTGTTGCTGCGCGTGAGTTTCCTTTTGTCGAGGCATCTCGCTGGTGACAACAGATTGACTCACCTGAAAGTAACATGCAAGTCACACAGTGGCACCAACCGAATTGGGAGCGTACATGTTGCGAGCCCAGCTCGATGTCGGCGACTTGATCTGTTTTGGCCTCGATGGGACTGTTTCCCAGCGGATCGGGATTCTGGTCGGCCAACGGAGGCTTGTTCGCTTCGATCGTCTTGGGCGTCTGTGGCATCTTGACCGTTCGCGGGATGCTCTTTTTCTTCAGGCAACCGAACACACTCGCCGACGACAACATCAGCAGGGCGATCGAGCCGACCGTCAGCCCGGAGAAGACCATCTCGTCCAGCTGCGCTGACATCGGATGGAAACTCTGAGCGCCGCCGCTTTTCATCAGTGCAAATTAACAAAGTGTCATCACCTTGTGATTTCTTTGACAATTGACACTCCATTTTCTACCTTTGTTCATCTGTGAGCAGTGAAGATGTCGTACACACGGTCCCCCAGCAGTCTAAAACTTTTTTCGAACCTGGCAGACAAATTTTCTGAGCAACGAAAGAACGAGCTTGAAAAAGTGTTTCTTGTTTTATTGCTGAAATCAAAAAACAGAAAACAAATCATTGCCCTTTTAGGTCATTTGAACTTCGTTTTTGTGTTACCCCGAAAAACAAATTTTGCAACGCTGTTCACCGTAACACACGTTGCTAAAATTCGAACAAGCAGTGGGATTCTAGGACATTTCATCGCCGCCATTTCATCGCAGTGCATTTCATCGCGGTTCATTTCATCGCGGTGCATTTCATCGCGGTGTATATTTCATCGCCGTATTTTTCATCGCGGTTGCAATAACTAAGGGAAGCTAAGACAGTTTTACTGAAATTGTAACAGACAAGAAGAGAATGAGTCCGGTCGATACTGGGTTTGTCTGATAGTGCAGATTCTCGAACCGCAAATAAACGACTTCTAAGACATCCGATCGAATGTCCCATCTCGAGGGTTGAGTGATCACAACTTGACCGGCGGCAATGAGGGCGGCTTGGTTGTCTTGCATTCTTTTCTTTTCCCGGTGACGTTCCTCTTCTGAGCGCAGGAAACTTTTCAGCTCCTCGAGAAAGCGATAGAATGTAGGATGCGAGATTTCCATGAATTTGAGAATCTTCAGATGCCACTAGGCATGCCGCGATGAAATGAACCGCGATGAATTATACACCGCGATGAAATGCACCGCGATGAAATGAACCGCGATGGAATGCACCGCGATGAAATGGCGGCGATGAAATGTCCTAAAGCGAAGGGGTAGACATGGACGTGGGGTGGGATAACCCGCAGAGATCCAGATCTTCCGATCCAAACATAAGCATCAATACTGGCTGCGAGAAGGCAGGAGAGGGGTAACCGGCAAAAAGCCAAGCAAGCAATGGATAAAATGGACTTTCGCTGAAAAAAAACCGTTTTTGGACAAATGAGAAAAAATTTTGGACTTTCTGAATTTTCGCGCCCATTTTTGAATTTTGCACTAAAATCTCAACAAAGCATAAGGTAAATACTCCTAGCCCAGGTATCAGAAATGCTCACCCAATCAGCACTTTCAATATTGGTAAATGGAAAATAAATGCAATATTTTTCCTGAATTAAAACCGATAATTGAAAATTGTAAGTTGTGCAAATTGTGAACAACAATATCTCTTTCGTTCACAGTTCAAAAAACAGCAATAGGCAAACGTGGCAAACAAATTGGGAGCAGGGCTTCTGTTTTGCTCCTGCTCCTCCTGTTCCCAATTTGTTTGCCACGTTTGCCTATTGCTGTTTTTTTAACGTAAACGAACGAGATATTGCTGTTCCCTTTTTTGCCCAAAGCAGTTTTGTATAGGAACCGGTGTTCAGTCTCGTAAGCTCTGGTCGTCGGTTGGTGGAAAAACAATCGCGCTGCCTCCATTCCAGTGATGTGCACGGGCCGGAATGATACCGGCCCGGCCCGCCTGGAAAGTTTGTTGGCCCGGCCCGGCCCACCAGAAAAAAAATTTTGAGTGAGTATTTTTGTGTTTTCGAGTAATATTTCAAGCGAAAGGATTATTTCTTCTCGAAGACGGTTAAAAAGTGATAAGAGAATTGGGTTTTTTCATTTGTGAGGAATAGTGCCTCGAGGAATAGTGCCTCGACCCGGCTCGGCCCAGCCCGCTAAAAATTTTTCTCGGCCCGGGCACAGCCCGGCCCGCTAGGAAAAGCTGTCGACCCGGGCCGGGTCAAATCCGGCCCGTGCCCATTCATGTTCGCTCCAATAGATGAAGCTGAACAAAGGCGCTTTTGAGTACCGGTGCATGTTTGCTAGTGCTACAGACTTCGATATGATGTGTAAATCAGTACTTCTTCCATTCCAGTGGTGAGCGCGGGCCAGAATTATGCCGATCCGGGCCCGGCCCGGCCCACCTGGCAAATATGTTGACCCAAGTCCGGCCCGGCCCACTTTGGCAAATTCGTTGACCCAAGTCCGGCGCGCCACAAAAAAATTTCAAGTCAGTATTTTTGTGTTTCCGGGGAATATTTCTAGCGAAAGAAATATTTTTTACTCTAAAACGGCTGAAAATTGATCAAAGAATTGAGTTTTTGTCACTCGTAAGGCTCCCGGCAAGCAAAAATAGTGCCTCCACGAGGCCCGACGTGGCCCGCTAAAATTTCTTCTCGGCTCTGGCCCGACCCGGTCCGCCAGAAAAAGTTGTCGATCTTTGCTCGTGTATACCACTGCTCTTTTCATGTTTGCTGCCATCCAACTGAACCAAGACGCTTTTGGATACCGGCGCATGTTTTCTAGCGTTACAGACTTTGGGATGTGTAAATCAGTACTTATTCGATTACTCATTGGTCTCCTATCAGTCACAAATACGAACGGTAACTTTTAGTTTGTATTTCAACATGGTTGAACAAATTAGTTCATTTTTCGATTACCTTAATTGCACCTGTCACTGGTTACTGATCTATAGAGCCGGAGCTATGTCCGGAAAATGTGCAGGGCTCATTCTTCAAACGTTTTTTTCGCCGAATGTTCATTTTAGCTACAGGATGATCACAAAAAAAGTACCACCTTTTGTTTTCGCTTATATTTTGTCAACCACATATCCAAATTGCGCGAAATTTTAACTACAACTGCTTCTTGTTTCCGGCATTGAGTTCATTAAAAATTTCTGTAGCTGCATCTGGGAAATTCATCCTATATCAAAATCTGTGCTCTTGATAGGAATGGTTCCTCAATAAGTAGGAAACTTTAAATACCGTACTTTCAGAAATAGTAGCACGGTGATGTTTTTATTTCAACCTCCCTCTACCCCTGTGACACTATTACTGCGTGTGATACTATGTCTGAAAGTAAGGTATGCGCATAAAGAAATCGTTGACAATTGCAAATTAAAGCACAATATCGTTTGTTATCTTCCTCCGGGATACGGCTTACTGTTCGATTGAGCCAAGTGTTCCACTGAGCCAAGTGTTCCACGAGGCTAATTAAAATGGAAGGTCAAGCTAATTAAAAATTATCGTGAAAGTAGGAGAAATAGGAAGCTTGTGCTCCAAAGTAGGAGATTTTTCCTCCTGCTGAGTAGGAGATTCTCAGTAGGAGTTTTGCCCTCCAAAGTAGGAGTATTCTACTGCCAATAGGAGTGTTGGCAACCCTTATCATAATTTGAGGTTCAATACGTCTAGCTACAGGATGACACATAAGTTCTGTTACAAGAGGTTTTCCTCATAACTTTTGGATGAGTTGACAAAATAATGTGAAATTTGAAGCACTTATTCTTCAATATCTTTTCTACAGCTGTGCAAAATTTCACTTTCTATCTTTGCTCCTAGCAAAAACGACATGTCACAGTAACGGAGACTTGA
>JAQGCX010000035.1:0-39541 GCA_034700205.1 Plectus parietinus
CTCGGAACGAAGCACTTATCAATGGCGGGCGCCTGCAAGAACATTGCTAGAGACCATTCCATGAGTGCCAGAGGCTGAGCAGCAATTCTGAAAAAATAAACACAATATTCGTGAAGATGAGCAATGTGACGTACTGATTAAGAAATAGCTCGAGACTCTTGCGTCGTTCCTCGAAGAAATCGTCGGAAACTGCGTTGGCCGACGAGGACGCTGCAGATGAAGTGTTAAACGTCACCTCGACTTCAACAAGCTCAGATGGAAGTGACGGAGTCGCTATCTAAAGACCAACCATATCTATTCGTTAGGAATTCACATTGAGTGATTACTCCGTCCTGCTGCAAAAGTTTCTCTCGTAACCACATGAAGTCGGTGTACTCCCGAAGAACGCTACACTCCTTCAACTGGAAGACAGACATGGTCGACTGAAATAGAGCGACATAGTGAGAATTGCATGGAATATGGAACAAAAAAGAATACCCGCATACGGATTTCGAACTTGCTGAAGCACTTGTTGCCCATGACGCTCACGGTCGGGTACACAATTTGAATGTCCATGTAATTGGTCGGCATGAGCTGGCGCTCCATATGCTGCATCGTTGCACGCATTTCACTCTCGAACTTAGTCATGCGAATGAAGAATGATCCCCAAGCTCGGCTATAGGCTATGTACCACCCAATGGCCAATCCAGCAGCGATGCCACTAATCAGTCCCAGTGCAACAAGTACCAAAGCGAGTTCCCACGTCATATCGAATGGAGGCACTCGTTACACCTTTTTTTTCTGGGATGAGCAAATTATTCAGAAGATGTGCAATCTGACCTAAAAGATCAGAACTGCATCGCATTCCTTGTGGAAGCACAAGAGCTTCTTCCTGCACGTATCCTGAATGAATAACAGCTTTCATGTGCCAAGAACCGTAAATCACCGCGAAGTCAAAATACCAAAGCTCCGTCACTTCCATCGGAGCTTGCTGAAGGCGAAGTGGTGCTTAGCACTTCATCTGCAGCGTCCTCTTCGGCCAACGCAGTTTCTGACGATTTCTTCGAGGAACGACGCAAGAGTCTCGAGCTATTTCTTAATCAGTACGTCACACTGCTCATCATCACGAATATTGTGTTAATTTTTTCAGAATTGCTGCTCAGTCTCTGGCACTCATGGAATGGTCTCTAGTGATGTTCATTGCAAGCGCCCGCCATTGACAAGTACTTCGTACTGAGCAACATCTGCACATGATCCATGCGTGCAGTCGATTATTCTGTTTGCTATTTGAGCTATGGGAGTGGATTCGTTTGTACCGCTTTGTTGATTGCTCAGATCTCTTTCGACAATCGTTATTTTTTCAATATGTACTTTTGTCAGTAACCATGACCACAATCAATTTCTTTACATGCTGTTCAATCTATAGCCATTTGGCAGTCAGCACTCGCTTAACGACACAGGGATTTGGTTAGGGTACACGAACAGCTATGCTCGTTGCCGCCTCGGTAGTCGCGCAAAGCAGCAACTGACCAGAAGTCGCCAACAGGGGCATGGCTCACTCGAAAGGATCACCGCAGACGCCGCTGCGCGGGTTGAGCCAGCGATGATTAGTAGTTGATCAGCGATGATGATTAGAAGCAGTTGAGGACGAGCTGGGCGTCAATCAGTCTGACCGCGTTTGCTTGTACAGTCTCCAATCGCCTCGCACTCAGGCTCAGCGTTTCTGTTGGTCAGTGAGCACTCAAGTCAAGCATACAAGAGTGGATAAATTGATTAGTATTTCGGAAAGACAAGCAAGTTGTCACGCGTATATTGTTGAGAGAAGCGAGAAGACGGGGCGCCGCACTCGCCGCTACCGCTGCTGATTCACAAGTAGCGAAGGATCTGCGAATCAGATTATCGCCGCCGCAGACCAGCTGGGAACCATTGTCAGCCGTCGCCAGAAGGTCCAGTGCATCGCCGCCACTTCCATCAGTGCGGCCATTTATTGAGCAGCCACCAGCCGCACTGCAGGTGTCACAGTTGTCTCCAGCCCTGTAGCCGGCAGCGTCTCCAGTGCCGCCGCGCACACGCAAGCAGCCACCGAAGCCGCGAGGGACCTACAGAATCAGGTCCACGCCGCCGCTGATCTATCAGTAGAAACATTCGTCGCTGCCGCCGACATACCACCACTTCAGCCGCCGTCCCTGCAACTGCGCTACTGTCCAGAGCCGCTACAAAACTCCACTAGAAACGAATGGGAAGAAGACGAGGATACGGTATCTGTGACCGAAAAATTGGACGCCGAGGAATCTGATGTCTACGAGAATCAAGGTGTTATTGCGGTGAAGGTCGCTATGATTTCCACCCTCATTGCTTGAGTGAGGACAGCGAGCTTTCCATTGGATAATGCTGAAATTGTCGAATAGTGCGGTCCCGAGGCCACTTCTGGTCAAACTTCTGGTCAATTTCCAGTTTCCACGCAAAAGAAGTACTCCCTTTTTCTTTTTGTCATATCTCAGCAATTAGCCAACCAATTACGTCCCACCAATTGCACGTCATTGCCAACGACATGCATTATACTAGCTCTCTTTGGATGAATCCGAGTGTCCGGCGTCAAAGACCGCAGTTTCAATGCGTGTATTCTTGTTGGTTGTCGGCGGCAAACAATGTTACATAGACAACAGCGGCAGATACCGTAAATGCATGATATTTTGCCTCTTTATTGACATGCTTGACCAATTGTTTTCTGATTCCGATGTACCGCATGTATTTCTTTTTATTGTTCTTCAGTATGTAGGCTTTGTCGCATTAGCCCCGTTAACGGGGGCTAGATATTGCCTGGCACTCTGCTAAAAGAAAGAAAGAAAGAAAGAAATTGCTGCATTTATTCTAATAGAAACCCCCCCCCCAACCCTCGCGTTTAGCATGCTGAGTAGGGGTTAATTAACATGATATCCCTAGTAATTAGCGGGTGCTTATTATATTCTAATATAATTAACCCCTAATCAGCATGCTGAACGCGAGAAAGGGAAGGGGGCTTCTATTAGAATCAATACGAGTAGTCATTTTGGTCACGACACAGTATAAATCGGATATGGGCAACTCTAGGATGCTCGAGTAGAAGTTACCTATAACTTACTGTTGCACATAAGCAATTTTGGGCAAAATTTGCATGCAGTGTATTAATTAACTTGCTGTCAAGAAAATGACAATTTTCTCGGTGATCGACCAAATAGCAGCTAAATAAGACTTAAAGACACCGATAAGTGACGCAAATTAGCTGACTAATAGGCATTAGACCATAATCTGCATTCATGTGACACAAATTAGCCCTGTCTGTCATAGTTGCCTTTATCCGATTGTGCTTCAGTAATTAGGAGTTAAAACCATAGACTGGGGCTACCCTGGTCGGACATAGTTTTTATGGTTTCATTTAAAAACCCTATGAGCAGTATCTGAATAATTTATATTACGTTAAAATTTCAGTATTCAAAAGATGACAAAAATGATGAAACACTGGCACGAACGTATTGTAAGGTTGTTTTCTCGACTATCAAAAAACGATTCAACACCTATTATGCTTGATCAAATCGTACTCAACACTATTGCTGCTCATCTTTCGTCCCCGATCGGTCAACAAATTACTTTTGAACTGATCAATAGCCAGTTTGCAAGGGCTTTATTCTTTGCCTATAAAAGGTTCCAGTGCTTGAGAATCGTTGAATACATTTCCCGGTTTGATAAGAATCCTCATCCTAGATTGGCGATTTTGAAACGCCAAAGTTTTCAATTCTATGAACTGCATTCAATCCATTCTGACTTTGTACATTGTTTAACCTCAATTTTTTCTCGCTTCTCTCAAATTCTTTCTCTTCAAACAACTTGCGCTGAATTTGGTTTCACGAAACAATGTATTGTTAAGACACTGGAAGCAGTTTGCATACATCAACGTCATAAAATTAAAACGATGTCTGTCACTTACCCAACAAAAGACTGCACATTGAGTATTCCTGACACACTTCACGGAACCTTGTCAACACTGGCTATCGATGATCATTCGATCCTAATAAGAAGATCCGATTTTTTGCAGACCACCATGAAACAGCTTAATCTGCTGCGCGTCAAATTGCATAATATTACTGTCATTGAGAGTGATTGGTTGGTTCGCGCATTCGGTCATATGAGCAACTTAAAATCCTTACAAATCGATCCAAAACTTTTTTTCCCATTATTGACCAATAGCGGGTCTGTGAATATTATCTCGAAACTGGACACTTTGAGAATTGCTTGCGATAAGTATAAATGTTACATTGATTACCTCAAACAATTCATCCTTCCTTTTATCAATGATGACTCGATTCAGTTTTTGAATGGACTGCACGACAGAACAAAAGTATTCATATCTTATTTATTGTCTCCGTTACCAACAGGTGCGGCGCAATCTTATATCACGATAGAAGAACTAACGAAACATATCGAAGCTGCCATCGAGCTGTCAAGCAGGACTCGGGCTTATGTTGTGGTTAGCATCAGAAACCAGGAGAACAAGAATATTTGCAGAAACGTTTTTCAAGTTTTGCAACGCATACAACAGTCTGCAGAAATATATGAGGACACTAATAAAAATTGGTGTCGGCTTAAATTGCATGGCGTAGCAACAGTCAAATTTCAATTTAACAGATAGAAGCGCTATCCAATCAATATATAGTGCTGACCTTTAGTTTTGACTTCAAGTATTGACTGTAAATAAATATGTTGTTTGGAAATACAGATGTCAATTGATTTCTTATGCTTAGCGATCGGCTGCCTTACACAATGTGTGCATGTTTGTGTTGTGAGCTGGCGGAACATCAAGGGCTCCCCACCAGACGCCCGGGTCCCGGCTCAAACACAAGGGCCGCGGCCGCCGTTGCCAAAAAACCGGTGACTAATTCAAAAAAAGTAGCGCTTTTTCAATGACCAACGAATGTGGTGCTAAGCACGTGCTTGAAGAAGATAGAAGAGCCAGCATTATTCACAGTGAGCAGTTGGCAGTGCGCCTGAGAAAGCAGCGACACCACGGAAAGACAAAGAGCGATTAAATCCCTTTTGACAAGAGAAACACGTGGGCAGTGCGCCTGAGAAAGCAGCCGCACTACACAAAGACAAAAAGCGATTAAATCACTTTCCACAAGAGAAACAAAGTCCGGGACGAGGAGCGAAATGGCACGGATAATGGAGGAACAAACACGGTGGTATCAAATGTCGAGCATATGGCTTTGTTTTGAGTGAATTCCGTGGCATTGTTGCCCAACGTGCAGTCGTTTCGCTGGACTTGATCGGGCCACCGACGTCTCTGAGCTTAAGTGAAGTGAAGTGAAGATGAAGTGCTTAAGCTGAGATGGCTCGAGGTGATAGACGGAACCTAGCGGGCAGTGCTGCGCTTGCAACTACGTTTAGTGGCACTTTGTTGAACGGCAGCGATAGACGGAAATGAGACGAGCACATTTGGTCTTCGGTTAACGGCCAGACGAGGCCCTTTTTTCTCCCCGACGGTTGTAAAGGTCGTTATTGTGGTGGCGAAAACAAGTTGGCTTTATCTGTCGCAAAGATGACGGAAAAAGCGATCAAAGCGCGCTTCTACTTGTAGGTCGCGGTGGGCCGCCCGCGAAGCTATCAATGGTGGACGAGCGTTTGAGAGCGGAGATTTGCAAAGTGGACCTTTTCAGGCCGATCGGCGTGTGTAAAGCACGCGAAGAATTACGGACGGACGGGCCGAAGGAGAAGCGAGGAAGCAGACCCGTGGCGTTCGTTCTTTCGCGGGGGAAGAAGCGGCGCCGCCCCTGCGCCGTCACTCAGCCGTCCACTGCCTCCGCGCATCCCCGTCTTTATCTGTGCGTCGGCGCTCTGTCCAGCGGCCCATGTCTGCTTTCAGTCGCTGATCAACATGCGCTGGCGACCCCTCGTCGCCTTCTTCTTGCTCTTCGGCGTCGCCGACGTCGCCGGGCAGACCGGGCTGGCCGCCCAGTCCGCCGCCCCGCCCGGCACTAGCTCCCTCACTTTCGTCTTCGACAAGACCGGCTCCATGTACGACGACCTCGTCCAGGTGCGGGAAGGAGCAAAGAAGATCTTCGCCACCGTACTCGAGCAGCGAGAAAAGCTGATCTACAACTACGTACTCGTGCCCTTCCACGACCCAGGTCAGCCTTGCTATTTGCATTTCCGTCCGCCTATTACCTTCCATTGATCAGGCCGAGTGGCGCAGTTGCCCGCATTGTTGCATTTCTTTCGATGTGTGGTTTTGATACTATGATAGAGCGAAAATGGATTGATAGAGCGATAGAGCACTAAATTACCGTCAGCCTGATGTTTGTGCGTATTTTGTAGCCTAAAGCCGTTTTCTAACAATGACCACACTTTAATGTAAACACAACGGAGATTGTAATCGCGGTTTATGCTGCGCAGAGATAGGTGTTGTAAAAAGAGTGTATGCATCCGTTTTGCAACCAATGCGTCATTGTGCGACTTCCTGCAATTGAGCGAGGCGTTTTTGCGCAGAATGACTGAAGGAAGCATGCGAAAAATGCGTTTGTTGACGTAGGTGCGCATGCAGGTATATACTATACCGATACGAGTTTGCGAAAAGTCGGACAGCCAAAGAGGCGACGACCATCAACTCTCAGCTGACGAGTGCGCCCTGAAAACAGCTGCGGTCGGCAGACTGACGTGTCGAATTTGCGCCGATCCTCAAAGCTTCTTTCGGCGATCTCGAGTGTCTGATCGATGGATGAGCGATGAGTGACACGTTTCACAGCGCCGTCGACGCGCCGCGGTTTCTGGGTCGCTTCGTGCTGCGAGGTGGCGGTCAGCGCTAAGGGTGGCGGTGTGGCCATACAATGGTCAACGGCATTACACTTGTCATAACTGAGAAGGCGGCACAGTGCAGCCGTGCCGCCGCTGTTTCCCGTGTAGCGATGTGCGAGTAGTGCAACAGGCGCAGGATGGGCAGCCACTGCGCACCTCACCTCGCGACTGCCACTCATCATCCCACAGGTGCGCTGTTTCGGCTCCGAAAATAGCGGCTCTTCACTGACGCTTTGCCACCTCGGAGCGGAGGAGTCCCATCCGCACAAACCCATTCGAAGGCAATTTCGACGGCGTCTCACCGACCTTGAAACGCTCGACGAAGACGGCGCTGATGCCGATGCTTGCCGAGGCGTTGCGCCGTTAGATGCAACATCGTAAAGGATCAGCGTACGCGTACGTTGTCGCACAAAACTTGCGCAAACACATGTCTAGCCGTGAGAACGCCGAGCTTTCAGCGGGTTTAGCGCAGACTGCGGGACGTACGTGATCAATGACAAATGCAGGTCGGGGTGCGCAAAGGATTTGCGCTGCCGCTTGGGTGTTCCGGGCCCACTCTGCGTCCGTCGGCGGCCAGACCCATCTGTCTGCACCGACAAGACAGACGACTTCCCTTAATCCACTAACAAAACGTCTGCGTCGCTCTTCGCTCTCCGCTGGCTGCTGCGGTCTGACGCTCACTCGAAAGACGGACGGCCGTCCGACAGAGACCAATCGCGGCCAGCTGCGTCCAGTCACACCAACACTTTTCACACGAGACCCTGACTTTTTCCGCTCTTCCGCACTGCTGAAACATTGGGCCGCAAAAACTCCCCCAGATACCAACGCGTGATCTGTTCTGTCTCCACATCAAAGAACAGCGCGAGAACTCGCGAACCCATTGCTTAGGAGCATTGGGTCGATAAATAACGTCGAGCTATTCACAAATGTGCTACAGTAATCATGTGACACAGCAGTTATTTTTCAGAAGTGGGACCGGCAGTGTCAACCACCGATCCGCTGTACTTTCAACGAACACTGAACAATGTGTACGTGCAAGGTGGCGGCGATTGTCCGGAAATGTCGATCACGGGTGCGTTGATTTGCTCGAGTTGAATTGGGGTATTGTGGATTGTGTTTGCAGGCATCAAAATGGCTTTGGAGACTGCGCTGCCCGCCTCGCTGGTGTACGTGTTCACGGACGCTCGATCGAAGGACTACCATCTTGAGGAACAAGTCCTCAACCTCATTCAAGAGAAGCAAAGCTCGGTCAGTAGGGGCGACCAGTGAAGGAGAATAGCTGGCCCACTTGAGGACGATAGCAACGTATAAACACGAGGGGCGACATTTGGCCGATCGGGAAAAATACTCTCCGCTGCCGACTGAGCTGGCGTCACGACGGCGCCGCTCGTTCCCGGTGCAGCATTGAGTGCATTTCATGCGGATGATGCTCGCCAACCCAGCTGTTTCTTAGCCCGTGTTACGGTTTCATTATTAGCCCATACGGCAATGCGCTCAATCACCGTTCACATTCTCCTGGTGTGTTCCATTTCCTCCTTAAATGATGAAAAGTGTATAAAAATAAACAAAGCGTGTCTACAGGTGGTATTCGTGATGACGGGCGACTGCGGCAATCGATCGCATCCAGGCTTCCGTGTATATGAGAAGATTGCGGCGGCCAGTTTCGGACAGATCTTCCATTTGGAAAAGTCGGATGTTAACGCGGTGCTGGAGTACGTGCGCTACGCGATTGCGCAGCGCAAGGTGCACATCATGTACGAGGTGCGCGACGTCGGTGGCACCGTCGTCCGTGTCGTCCCCGTCGACTCCTACTTGACCGAGCTCACCCTCTCGCTCTCCGGTGACAAGGACGACGGCGATTATCTCGACATTACCCTAATTGATCCGTCTGGTACGCAATTTCAAATTTTCACATAATGTTTTATGATAAGTTTCAACGATTCAGGAAAGACAATCGACCGAACTGAGTACTCATCGGAAAGCGGTTCAATCGACTTGGACAATGTCAAACTTCTGCGCATCAAGAATCCGAAACCGGGAAATTGGCGAGTGCGTACGTCGAGCCGACTGAAGCACACGATTCGCGTGTTCGGACACGGCGCCATCGACTTCAAGTACGGCTTCACGTCGCGCCTCTTCGATTCGATCGAGCGCGCCCATCCGCGCCCCGTCTCAAACCAGAACACCCACCTCATGGTCAACATGACTGGGCTACTCCCACCCGGCATCTGCGTCGAAATCGCGCTCGTCGACTACTACGGCAAAGAACTGTACGCCAGTCCGGCGACTATCAACAAGAACAATCCCTATCTGTACCATGTCGGTCCGTTCGTTCCACCCAAGGGACTGTTTTTTGTTCGGGTTAGTCGATTGACACATTTCGTTGCGAAAATCATACCGTAATTGCACCGATTGCAGGTGAAAGGCGAAGATGACAAGGGTTACGAGTTCCAACGCATCGCTCCCACTGCGGTCAGCGTGGTGGAAGCCGGCGGTCCGCGCGCGTACATGGCGGAACGGACGACGGCGTTCCGAAGCGAGGCGGTCAATCTGACTTGCAGCGTGGAGTCGCGCGTCCCATACACACTCCATTGGTACAAAGGAACCGAACGCATCGCCGGCCCGCTTTTCTACTCGTAAGCACTTAAACAATGGGAGACCCGTTTAGCCGATGCATTAAATTCAGCTACTCTGATACGGCGTACTGGACATTGCCGGAAGTGACGTTGGTTGATCGCGGCGAGTATTCGTGTGAAGTGACGAGCGCCGCGGGCAATCACAGTGCTGCTACGTTCCTTGAAACACGAGGTGCGCGTTCTCACACCAGCTATTATATTAAATCTTGTCACTGTAGAACCGCCTCCACATATTGTGGCATCCAGAAATGTGTCGATCACACTTGGCGCGACCGCCCACCTTCATTGTCGGACCCAGACGGTTGGTCTGGCCACCATCACATGGCAACGTCGAGGTGTATCACTTCGCAACACGGATCATCTGGTAATAAAACTTGAGGCTTTTGCTATTTTTGATAACAGTTAAAATTTCATGCAAAACAAAGTGAGTCCACGATCTGTTTTCGTAACTTTTAGACGGTGTTCCCGAACGGCACTCTGAGCATTCATCCGACCTCGCGTGCTGATGATGGCGCCTATACTTGCCATGTTGTGACCGAAGGCGGTGACGCAGCCGCCACCATCTTCCTGACGGTCATGGAGCCACCCAAGGCATCGGTTAATCCTCAGTCGTTGTACTTTGTGGATGGCGGCTCGTTCAACATTTCGTGCTACGTCACCGGCGACCCTCAGCCCGAACCGCAGTGGTTCTTTAATGGCCGACGCGTGCGACCAGAAGGCGACGGAAAGTACTACATCACTTACAAATGTGAGTAATTGTTTTAATTTTTGTAGATGAAATGGTACGAATAGTATTTTTCAGATGATCTGATTGTGCGAAGTGCGTCAACTGAGGATGCGGGTCGGTACGAATGTCGAGCCACATCGACGGGCGGAGTCGCAAGCGATTATGCGGATGTGCAGTTAGCTGGTAATCCCATACTCTCCTTCAATTCTTTTCACACCCTTTCAATTGCAGTCAAACCCGAAGTGACCGTTACTCGCGATCGGCAAATGATTGGACGAGGCGACAAGGTCGTTCTTGAATGCTTGGTACGATTCTTTTCTTTCTTTCATAACAACTACACAGTTATCGTCACTCTTTTCAGGTCACTGCTGGTTTTCCTACTCCGACGATGACATGGTTCCGTGGCGGTCGCGAGATCACCGCTTTCCGCTACATCTCTATCGAAGGTGGTCGCCTTACTATTCAGGTACAAGACTGTTAAAATGCAATTGCGTTGAGGTGATATTTTAGGGTGCCCAAGACACCGACGCGGGAACTTACACTTGCGTTGCTGATAACATTGCTGGCCGTGCCCAAGGACAACTGATTGTTGACGTCGGAAGTGAGTTAATTGTTTAGTATCGTGGAATATAGCTGAAATGACAAACTGATGCAATGTAGGTATTCCTTCAATCGTTCCCTCGCCCGAGACCGTTCGCATCAACATTGAGCGCACCGCCACTCTGCAATGTCGCGCCACTGGCCATCCAACTCCAGAAATCTCATGGCAAAAGAATGGCGTGCAAATCGTTCCTGGCGATCGCTTCTCTATTCTTCCCGACGGCGGCCTCATGATCCAAAGTATGCATTTGTACCAACACTCAATCAACTTTGGATTCGTTCAGACGCCCAAATGGACGATCAAACACGCTATACGTGCACTGCTACCAACACCTTTGGACGACAAGATCACACTGTGATGGTCATGATTACTGGACTGAGTAGGTCGACTGTTTCGTCGTCGGCTGCTAATGTTTCTGGTTTGCAGTCAGTCCCGTCTTGGGACACGTACCGCCAGAGGAGCAGTTGTTGGAAGGTCGTGATCTGCGCCTATCTTGCGTTGTCGTTCTGGGCACCCCGAAACCGACACTGCGATGGGTGAAGAACGGTCAACCCTTGCACGAATCGCCCACCGTCGTTGTACGCTTGAGATCGTGCGGTCGTTGCCAATTGTCTATCGATTGCAGGTGGAAGGCGGGGGCAGCGGATTGGTGCTGCGCAATGGCAACCCATCCGACGAAGGACAGTACACTTGTATTGCAACGGTGAATGACGTTTTTCATTTAAACTGAACAATTATTTTGCGATTCTCTCTTGTTCTTGTCAGGTTAATGGAAAATTGAAAAAAATAATCATTTCGGTATGTGAAATGGAAGCTGGTATTAATTTCAGAATGCAGCAGGCAACGCGACCGTCAACATCAATGTGCAGCTCATTTGTGAGTGGAGCTGACCGTTTCTTCTGGTCGAGTTGGCACCTCTGTTTCTTCCGCTTGTCTGTTTGACCCAGTGATTCCGTGGACGTCGTCCGCATGCTCATTGACCGCATGACGTCGGCGTCGACGTTGTTCGAGTGTCGGCTGTTTTGGTGTGACTGCTCGTGCGCTCGATCGAGTGACTCGTGCTTGTACGAGTGTTCGTTTGTTCAGCTAAACCGACTATTGCCGACGACCCGCCCGAGTACTTGGTGAACACGGGCGAGCGTTTGGAAATCCCGTGCAGGGCGTCCGGCCGGCCGACGCCGACCGTGTCGTGGACGTTCGAAGGCCGGCCGCTGCTGCACGCTTCGGCCGAGTACATAATCCAAGTCGGTGTCCCGCCTGACTATCTGTTGCATGCGTTGACGTGCGTTTCAGCCGCAAGGTAGCATCCTCATCCACCGCACCAACATCAATCACGGTGGAATGTACGTCTGCACGGCCACCAATTCCGCCGGCGAGACGAGGCGCGCCGTCCGCGTCAAAGTCCTCACGCCGCCCATCATCATCCCCGCGCCAACCTC
Organism: Plectus parietinus; assembly: GCA_034700205.1. NCBI lineage: Eukaryota > Metazoa > Nematoda > Chromadorea > Plectida > Plectidae > Plectus > Plectus parietinus. The sequence continues at coordinate 12,208 of JAQGCX010000035.1, forward strand.
CTTCAACCTCATTCAGGGCAAGTCCATCACTCTCCCTTGCGAAGCCTCGGGAGATCCAAAGCCCGCCATCACCTGGTTCGATAATAAACAAGTGTCCGTGTTACCGATTTGATCTGCGACAGGTATCTGGATGAAAAGCCTTTTACCGACGGGTCCATAAGCGAAGACGGTTCTTTGACCATCCAAACGGCAACGGACACGCATCGCGGACAGTTCAAGTGTATCGCCACGAACGATGTCGGCAGCGACGAGCGGATCGTTGCACTCACTGTGCACACGGCGCCGGTCATCGATGGATCGGGCGAAATGAAAACGATCACTGTGAATGTGAACGAGACCGTTCGTTTCCCGTGCCCAGCGCGTGCTGATCCGCCACCGAGTCGGTCATGGACATACGAAGGCCGAGAGGTCTTCCGAGGATACTCCTATGGATCGGTATTGTTTCGCGAATTTTGTTCAATAACAAGATAATGCAATGTACTCCAACTTTAGGAATTGCGATTCACTGGCGAAGGAACGCTGGAGATTCTGACGGCACAAATGCAGCATGCCGGTAAACAATTCACTAATTCTCTTTCAAACAACCAAAGAATATAGCACGTGATCATTGCCATGAAAAGATTAATCGAAAAGGAATTTTCAGGTCGTTACGTGTGCAAAGTGTCCAATTTGGCTGGCGACGACAGTATCACTTATCAACTGAAGGTTCGCGATCCACCCAGAATCATCTCCGACATCGCCGGCACCCTGGACGTCGTTCTCGGACTGATGCTGGAGATTCCTTGTCGCGCTATCGGCACGCCTCAGCCAACCATCTCCTGGGAGAAGGACGGCTTCCAGATCTTGTCCGACAACGTCATGGAGATCGATCCGTCGGGTACCCTCCGCATCGAGAAATCGCAACTGTCCCATGCCGGCGAATACAAGTGCACGGCCAGCAATCCCGCCGGCACCGACATGCGCGTCACCACCGTCGTTGTGCAGGGTACGCATTGCTCCGCATTCAAGTCCCCAATTCTGCTTCTGCAGAACCGCCGGTCATTCTGCCGTCCACCCCCGCAGACTATACAGCGGTCGAGAACGACAAGGTCGAGATGTTCTGCTACGCCAGCGGCAGTCCTCCGCCCGAAATCACGTGGATGCGTCGGGGAGCGCCGATCGTCGATGGAACTGTCGGCATTCAGTTGGGACCCGAGCAGGGAAAACTGACCATCAAGTCAGTGCAGAACGCCGACCACGGCCCGTACATCTGCAAGGCGTCCAATGCCGCCGGATCCGTCGAGAAAGATGTCAAACTAACCGTGATCGGTGAGTCGATCGTATATCTGCTTGCAATCGTGTTGACTGAGACGATTACAGTGCCACCTGATATTCCTGACCAAGGCTTGATTATCTCGGAATCGGTGCTTGTGGGCGGACCATTCAGTCTGTACTGTCCGGTTTTCTCGACGCCAATTCCAGAGGTGCGTAACAATTCCATGCTGTACTTTTCAATGAGTTTTTGTCAGATCACATGGCACATGAACAATCGTCCAATCGCAGAAGGCGATGCGAACGTGCAACTGTCGGACGACAAACGTCGACTGCACATTTTGAAATCGCGAACAACAGATGCGGGCGTCTACAAGTGCGTCGCACGAAATCCCGCCGGAGAATCCACAAAAACATTTGAAGTTGAAGTGCTCGGTGGGTTTATTTTATTCTGTTTTGTGTGTCGTATCGAATATGAGCACACTACATTACTTGAAAGCGTCCTCATTTTGTTCAATAAATTAAGTTAGGTATTAAAAACTTGTTTTCTGTCCGTGTTTCAAGTTGGCTAGTTGCCGAGACGCTGTTTTGCCTTTCAGTGCCTCCTAACTTGGATGAAGGAGAATGGAAACGAAAGGTTTCGGTGATTCAAAACAACTCGGTAGTGCTGGGCTGCCCCGTGTCGGGCATTCCGGACCCTGACATTAGCTGGCTGGTTAATGGACAGCTGATGAAGCCCGGCAGCAGCAATCGAGGCGTCAAACTCAGTGACGACGGAAAAACGGTGCGCAACACTCCTTTTGTTCTTTGATAATAACAAAGTAATCGAACATATACGACAATACCCAGACAATGCTCGACAACAAAAGACTGCAGATGGGTGATGTGTGATTAGTGAACTTTTAATTACAGATCGTGATTGAATCGGCGCAACTTGATCACGAAGGAGAATACACGTGTGTCGCGACAAACAAAGCAGGGACTTTGGACATCGACGTCGAACTTACAGTACTCGGTATGTATCATTCTTTCACGGGGATTTTTCTTTTCCAGCGCCCAGATGATAGGCAGCGCAGGGAAATCGACAATTAATCGGGCAACGATTCAATGACGTGTTTCGGCAAGGAGGGCATGCAGTGGCGAAAGTGAGGGGTATATTTTTAGTCAGCAGTGCGTCGAAAACTCCTGTGTGGCAATTAAAATTGATGCAGGTGTATACTTATGGCTCACACAGACACAATGATACGGGATTCTTGACGACGAAATTAACGTTGTGATTGGCATGTGGTTTATTTGAAGCGATCAGCCTAGAGCTCTGGGGTAGGCTGTTGGTCTCGACTCGCGTGTTCCATATCCCGTCTTTCCTATAATAGCGATTAGAGTGAGTCTGATCGAGCAGCTGCGAAAATGCGATCCCTCGGGCACTTACGACCAGCAGACGCTCTTGCGCGTGCAGCAGGCGACCAAATCCGCGACAGCAACCGATCAGCCCGAATAGTCCCGTCAGTACAGTCCCCATCAACGCCAACACCTCGCCCAATGTCAGGAACAGAACAGCATCTGTAATCCGACGCTCATCTGCAGAATGCAACGTCAACAATCAAGGCAGTCGGCCAACTACGAACCGTTCCGATATGAGCGGTCCGTGTGGCCGTCCAGGGCGTAGATGGTGTAGAACAGCCAGCACATGGTCGACAAATACACCAACGTCTGAAAGGTCACCATTCCCGTGTAGGCGACCATGTGCGAGTAGCTCTGCCATTTTCCCCTGCAATTTTAATGAGACAATGAGGAAATGGCCGAGCCAACGAAATTGTCCTCACGCTCGAAAGCCGATGTACGAAGTGCAGATGAGATAAGCGGCCCAGGCGGCCGATGTGAAGCGGTAGAGGCTGAAACCGCTGACGGCCAGTGAGACGAAGAGACAGCTCATCGTGATCTAAAGAGCGACCGTGTTTCTGTCGATTTCCATAGAATCAATGCTCACGATTGACAAGATCAATTGGGTCTTGGATATGCGAGCGATGAAGTTCCAGTCGACACCGATGAGTTGTTCCTCGACCGCTTCGGGTTCGATGTCAACGGCTGCGTCCATTCCGATGGAGGCCAAAATCTCCTGCAGCTTGATGGCCGTCTCGTGTTCCTTGACCTTCTGAGCTTCCTTGGCCGACTCCTCGATGGCCAGGTCGACGGCAAGCTGCTCGGTACTGTCGACGGGCTGTTCGGGCTTCTCGGACTTCTCGGCCTTGGCGCCGGTGCCGAGGTCGATCTTGGTCATGTTTGACGGAGTTGATGGACTGACGGCTCGAGTGGTTGGTGGCGTGCTCGACGACAGCGATCGGCAGAACTGCGAGGAACGGCGAATATATAAGAGGAACTCGAAGAAAAATCGATAGGAAGAGAGCGGCTCGCAAAGAAGTCTAATCGAATGGGAATCGGTCGGTTGCTACGGAAACGCAGCTGAAATGGCCGACCGCCCGCCAACGTCAGTCGGCTCGTTCATTCTCCGACAGTTGTGCGTCAGAAACAAAGATCAACCCATTCTATCATTTCGAACAATCATTTCTCAGGCTCACGACCACCTTATTGTTGCGTCATCATTTGTTTCGAACGGTTCGCACAAGGGAAAGCATCTCGTGACACTTGACAATGCACGTATTCTCTCATTACTATACATGTGCCAACACCTGCTTTGAAATTGAGCCTAAGGCGGCCGCTATGGTTACGGAAGCGTTGCTTCTGGGCACAACTACGACCAGAGAGTAGCGAGTGTCAGTTCTAATCAAAATCGCACTGCTCCGTTCTCTCGGGATCATCCCATATCGTTTTGCTCGCTCGCGAATTTAATTCCACTTGCTCATTGTTTCCCCGGAATTCTTTCACATTCCTCAAATTGTTTAATGCCGCTTTCGATTGAGATCAAAGGGGTGTGCATAAATATTTGTGTAGCTACGCGATAAATTAATGGATGCAGTCATTGTTCCACAGACATGAGCACGTTTTTCCCCGTGGGGGTGGTAGCGATCCCCGGCTGGGGGGGGGGGGTATATACCCCCCAAATTCCCAAAAAAAATTTTTTTGCTGAGAAACACGTTTGGGAAAAGCTCTCCCTCCCCTGGCGACCTTTTTTTAAAAAAAAAAGGTCGCCAAAATCTCAAAAATTTTTCACCATACCCCCCCAACCAGTTTCGGCCGGAGGTATGGAAGTCCTTGGGGGGTATATACCCCCATACCCCCCACGCCCATGTCTGTTGTTCCAAACGAACTACAGTAATTCCGTAACGTTCAGCTTCTTTGATCTCAATCGAAGGCGGAATTAAATATTTTCAGGAATGTGAAAGAATTCCAGGAAAACAATGAGCCTTTATCACAAGTGGAATTAATAACGTTCATATCATTCATGCTGTTGTTGATCATTCGAATATTGATGGGAAAATTGTGAGAGCAGTAAACAAGCATTGAATAGTTTTGAATGCAATTCAAAATAAGAGATTGTTATTGAAATACGTTGAAAGGGAAGTAGGAACGATAACTAACATTTACCGTTAAAAACATTCATTGTTCTATGAAATTACCGTACTATTCGATTTCAGCCCCTCCTAGTTTGGGAGATGATGAAACGATAGAAGTGATCGCTGGTCTAGTTGTGACAATGAACTGCAATCCGAAACAGGAAGGGCTCAAGTCGACCGTCACTTGGCTTGTGGTATCCAATCCATTGTCGTTTTCATTAGCCGTTCGATTTCCTCCTTAATTCTAGGATGGCTCGCCCGCTGAGTCGTCCAGCGCCAATGTTCAAGTCGCACTTGGAGGTCGACGATTGTACGTGATGGAGGCGCAACTGTCGAATCAAGGGACCTACCAGTGCATTGTTCGCAATAGCGCTGGTGAAAACAAGAAGAACTTCAAGCTCATCGTGCTCGGTACGCCCACAACATGGCATCCGATCAATCAATGGATAACGGCGCGATTTTTAGTGCCGCCGGAGTTCCGCGACCGAGACTTTGAACAGAACATCGAAGTGAACGAAGGGAACCCATGGACTCTGACGTGCCACGTGACTGGCAGTCCCACACCGGAAGTGACATGGCAGCGCGACGGACGACCCATCTCCGACAACACCGCAGAAGGCGGTGTGACCGTCAGCGAGAACAACCAGGTGTTGCGCATCGAACACGTGCGCGACGGACAGTCCAATCATCGCTACACTTGCCAAGCAAAGGCGAGGCCATCCCATCCAATAGAGAATATGTTAGACGGCAACAATTTCAGAACAAAGCGGGCGTCATCTCGCGCGACTTTTTCGTGCAACTCATCGCTCCGCCCGAGATCAGCCAGGATGGCGATCGGACCGTGATCGAAGTGTTCCAGGGCAGCAGTGCCACTCTCGAGTGCCCAGTCTCTGTCATTCACGGCGTTTTCGAACTCCAATGGCTGCGCGAAGGTCGTCCACTACCGGTCAGTTTCTTTTCTTTGCACATAATTAAAAAATAAATGAGTTTTTTCAGGCGGATGTCGTGAACATGCAAATTTCGCTGGATCGAACTCGTTTGGTGATGGTGAACGTGCAAAAAGCAGATGAGACTATCTATACCTGCGTTGCGCGCAACCCAGCCGGAGAAGCTACTCGCGAATTCCAATTGATCGTATTAGGTATATTTGAAATTGTGACCATGAGAAGATGGATTACGTTTTGCAGTTCCTCCGAAGATTCTGGGCAAATTGGTGGAAGATATCACGGTGGTCGAAGGGCAGTCGTTCTCACTGAACTGCGAATTCGACGCCGACCCAGATCCGCAAGTCTCCTGGCTCAAGGACGGACGGGGATTGAGGGAGACCGCAGAGCTGATTAACAAAAATACTACCGTCTATGTATCGGCTGCGGAGAAAGAGGATGCAGGCTCGTACTTTTGTTCGGTGAAGAACAAGGCGGGCATGGTTGAAAAGACTTTCAATGTGCGCGTGCTGCTGAAGCCAGAAATTCGTGGATCGGATGATGTGTCGACGATCGAAGTGCTCGTGACAACGCCGATCACACTGGATTGCCCGGTGAACGACCCGATCGGGGTGGATTTGTCATGGTCTCGACACGAAGTTCCAGTCGTATCGGGAATGGACAATATCCAGTTACTCGCCGGCGGTCGCCATCTCCACATCGGAGCCGTCAAGCGAGAAGACGCAGGTCCTTTCACTTGTGTCGCCAAGAATGCTGCTGGACAGTCCAGCAAGAAATACAAACTCGTCGTTTTGGGTACGATAGCTCTTTTGCTTTTTTTTCGCCTACATCAATATTTCAGTTCCGCCCACGATCATTGGCGATGGTGGATCGTATACGGTGATCGAGAACAATTCGTTGGTGCTGCCCTGCGAAGTCGAAGGCATCCCTATGCCCACGATTACCTGGACCAAGGTCTGACTGGCGCCCTGTCTCATTGAGGATCATTGGGTTGGATTTTAGGAAGGCTCTTCTGCTCTGATCCTGCCTAGTGTTGAATTGCTGAGCGAAGGACAGCAGTTAAAGATCGTGAACGCGGCCTCTGACATCCACCGTGGCGGTTATGTGTGCACGGCGACGAACAAAGTGGGCACCGCCGATCTTGGATTCGACGTCGACGTCATCTGTACGACCACATACAGTATCTTGTGCTATTGTCTGCGATTTCAGCAAAACCGTCGGTTGCGCAATCCATCAAAGACACAATCGAAGTGATCAAGGGCGATTCGGCCAACTTCCGCTGTCCGATTACGGACAAAAAGTTCCGGGGCGATATCACATGGCTCAAAGACTTCCAACCAGTACCCGAAGAAGACAAGTATATTGTGGCGCAAAGCGGTCGCAAGCTGCACTTACCTGAGTACTTGAAAGAATAATTACAGCAAATGCGTAAAATGCTGTTCTTGCAGCGCTCAACCGGCCGACGAAGGCAGCTACAGTTGCCGCTTGAAGAACGATGCGGGCGAAAGTCGCGTGGATTTCAAGCTGATCGTGCTGGTGCCGCCCGAGATCATCATGCTGGACAAGGACAAGAATCGCACCGTCATCGAGAACACTACTCTGACGCTCAGCTGTCCCGCCACTGGCAAGCCCGATCCCACAATCGAATGGCTCAAGGATGGCGAACGACTGACGACCGAAAACGTCGGCGACCGAATCGCCTCGGGTCAACTGATCGGCAACGAACTGCGCATCACGATCACCAAAGTGGCGCACTCGGGTCGATACACTTGTGAAGCGAAGAACAAGGCTGGCATCGCAGAGCAGGACGTCACTGTCTACGTGATGAGTATGAGCATCTTTCAGTTCATTTGTTCGACGATGGCAGCGTTTCAGCTGCTCCTCGGATCGAGCGCGAAGGAATTCCTTCGGAAATCGACGGCGTGACGGCTCGCAGAGTGACGATGTCTTGTCCGGCGTACGGACGGCCGATGCCTTCTGTCACTTGGCTCAAGGCCGGCCGACCGCTGGACGACTCGGCGGACGTCTACTTCAGCGCCAATGGACAGAAACTTCACTTCCTCAGTCTCAACAAAGAACACATTGATCACTACACATGTGTGGCTCGCAACGCCGCCGGCGAAGACAAAAGAGACTTCTCCCTTCGATTGCTCGGTAGCATTTTCATTGAACTGTCCATTGAAATTGAAATTGAAATTACATGGTTTCAGAAGCGCCGACGATTGCGGGACCAAACATTCCTCGCAAGGTTCAAGTTAACGTCGGACGAGCAGCGACATTGAACTGTCCAGCCACAGGCAGTCCCGAACCGACCATTTCATGGCTGAAGAATGGACAACCATTGGAAGCGGGCGGAAACATTGCCATTTTGGCTGGCGGCAAACAACTGCAGATTAGCAATGCAGAACTCGACGACGACGCTCGATACACCTGCATTGCCGCTAATCCCATAGGTGCCGTCGATCTGGATACCTTTGTGGAGGTTGTCGGTAAGCACATTTCGTTGTTATCACGAAATTCAATGACTGAGCATTCTGCAGGGGCACCCCAGATTGCCGGCGACCAGTTGGAGACAGTGGAAGTGATTGTGAACCAAGCGTCGGATTTGAACTGCGAAATCACGGGCACTGAGCCGTTGGATGTCGAATGGCAGCGCGGTGGACAGACCATAGATGTTGGAGGGATTCGCGGCGGTGGTAGCTATCTTCAGATTTCTTCACGAGGTCGTAAACTCCATCTGCTGTCTGCACAAGTGGCCGACACCAGTCGTTACACATGCGTTGCCAGGGTCCGTCATCTTTTTCTGTTTTGCTTTTGTTTTCTTTATCGATCAGACAATTCGAAATGTAACAGTGAATGGCGGAAATTTCCTTGAGCAGAGAATAACTCGGTTACTCAATGTCACTTATCGTTAGATACTAACTAGCAAAATTATAGAAGCAAGTGACAGTACCGGATTTTCTCGTAAATACGCCCCCCGGACCGTATTATTGAAAGTCTTCTCGATAATACGCGCTGGGACGTATTTTCTGAGCGAAAAGTTAAGGGCTGGGCATACTTCCAACGGCCCGTTTGAAGTATGCCCAGTCCTTTATTCCATGAGACCGAAAAATACTCGTTTTCAGCTAATGTTGTCAAATTCGGTATTATTTTTCAGTTCATTCGGCAATATTCTTCAAAATTCAATGAATTCGTTGGCAAAAGTGATGTATTAGGCCTGCTTTACCAGTGTTGTAACACAAATTAGCATATTTTTTCCCTTTGTAGTCTTTACGAAGTATTAGGGTGATGCAAAATTATTTACACAAAGATGTTCAACAAATTTTTTGTTATATCCTACAAATTAAAGAATATAATTATAACAGATAATCACCGTTCTGATCAATGACCGTCTCCTATCTCTTCCATCTTTCAGACAGTAATAGAAACAATCGCTTCAGGAAAGAAATTTTTTCGAGATTTTTCTTTCGAGAAAGTTTCATTTGTGTAAATAATTTTGCACCACCCTAATAATTACAGTGGTTTGTCTATTTCTCGAAAATACGCCCCGGGGCGTATTTTCCGCGCTCATGTGTAGGTCAATAAATGGCACTTTCAATGATATGCCCCGGGCGTTTTTAGGAAAAACCTGGTAGTATTATTGCGATTAATTGGATTCGTTTTCAGAATACTGCTGGAGAAGCTCGAAAAAATTTCGATCTGCGGGTTCTAGGTAAGTCCGATCAATGTCTTTTCATGACCATAAGTTGGATCAATTTTTTCAGTGCCACCAATAATTAACGACACCCTTAGCTCGAAGCCACTGCAAACAATCATCCCCGACAGTCAGTTCCGAATCGAATGCAAAGTTCACGGCATTCCTCAACCCGAGGTACCAACTTGTGCAAATAGAGAACGCTATGACTGCTGTGAATTTTTAGATAGTGTGGCGCAAAGACGATCAGATCTTTTACCCTGGCAGCGACAATGAACGCGTGCAGCTGATGCACGACAATCAGACCATTTGGGTCCGAACGGCGGCCCATTCGGACGCGGGACGCTACACTTGCGAAGCGACCAACAAGGTGGGCAAGACGAGCAAGGACTACATCGTTCGTCTGACTGGTCGGAATTTTCCTTTTCGCATCGCTGCTCTTTGACGCTTCCATTTCAGCGCCTCCCACGGTGGACAAAGGCACCGTCGAGATGGAAGTACTCGTCGGCGACTACGTCATTCTCACGTGTCAAGTGACCAGCGGCACCGGCCAAATCAACGTGAAATGGCTGATCAATGATCGACCCGTCGACTCGGACGCACTGGGTGGCACTGTTTCGGTACTGAGTATATGAATCGATGAGCCAGAAATGAAGTTGTGGTTGTAAATGCAGATCGAGGATAGACGGATCGAGATTCGCGAGGCAAGACTGAGCGACACGTCCAAGTATACGTGCGTGGTGGAGAACGAGGCGGGTCAGGCGAAGAAGACGTTCGAGCTGACAGTTCTGGGTATTTGTCTTGGCGTATTGCCGACCGCCCGCGCAATTACACTGCTCGATGATTTAGAACCGCCGCGTTTCCTCGACACGACCAATCTCAGTCCATCAATCATTCTTGGACGCCCGCTGGTTCTCGACTGCTCCGTCGCAGGCACCCCGAAGCCGACCATTGCGTGGACAAAGGTCATTTTCTTTCTTTTCTGCGCGAGCTGCTCCGTATGTCGACCCACGCAAAGGGCGCATTATCGCCGCGTAGTCGAGAGTGTTTCCCTCGGCACTAGCTGCCATTCAAGCGCAGTCTCTCGGCTTTTACATAGTGGAATGCGTTCTTATCATCATACGCGTTTTACAATGATGCGAAGGCTGACGAGTCATTCTTTCACAAGAATACGGTATGTACATGCACTAGCGCGGTACGGAGAAATTGACATACGCTGTCACATAAAAGTCAAATAATGGGCGACGAAAATTGGATTCGGCAGTTTCGTCGTATCCGAGAGCAATCTTGCCAATTGATTTGCAACCGAATTTCCGGACTGATGAAGTGTGAGGCACTTGAGCAGTGAGCGAATGCGAAGGTTGGAGACCGTCACCGGGCGACGGCGAACAGGACCGAAGCGACGGACGCGACGGAGAGCCAGAGAGCATGTACGACGACGGAGCTGGCGGCGCAGGCGCCGTACCGGTTGCACGTCTTGCCGCCGGCGCATTCGAGTCCCACGCGCCAGACCGGCCGGTGCTGCGAGTTGACGATCCCGTAGCGACGGAACGCGTTGTGACAGCGCCGCAATGAGGGACTCTGCAAGCGACGTTGTCTCGCGCCGCCAACGCAAAACTCACCACGTTGAAGTCGAAGCAGCAGAGTTGGCAGCGGTCGTCCGACGCGAAGCCGGTATCGGGATCGATCATGGGACACTCGCACACCATCAAATGCTCCCCGTACTTGGCGCACGGATTACGACATTCGTTGTCCACGCAGATCTTTTCCATTCTGCAAGGCCATCCGTCAACTGAGCGTCGTCAACGACGGCGGCTTACTTTCGATCGCAGACGGCGCCTTGCTGCTTGTCGTGACAAATCGAGTTGGTGCACTTGCCCTGCAGACACAATCTGCCGGCGTCTTTGTCGTCGCAGGGCAGTCCGTCGAGATCGTGTCCAATCTGGCGGCACCGGGCACATGCGTCCCGCTCCCAGCGCTCGCCATTCGGCCGGAGAATGTTATGGACGTGCGCCGGCTCGCAGACATTGCGGTCGTTGCCGCAGCAGAGGTAGCAGTAGTTGTCCTCCTCCAAGTCGCACTTGCATTCGCGCATGCCGCGCGCCTCGCACGCACTCACGCACGTCCGGTTTCGACACACACGGGCGCCGTTCATTGAGCAAATTGCTCCGTCGTACAGGTCCTTGCAGTCCGCCGAATCCCTGAGTTGCACCACCGACTGAGCTAGCGAAGTGCTCGCCACGCAGTCCATGAGCGAGACGAACAGTAGCAGCGCCATGAGGACGGTTGGTGGGTGCATGCCGGGAGCATCGTCTGCCGGCCGTCTGCAACGATGATCCATTGTCGGCGGGGCGGTTGCGAGGACGGCAGGCGTGCGCCCCCAGCTTGGACGGGCGTTTCTCGGGTGCCACTTCGATCGTCGTCGCGCTTGCGCAAACACGCCAAGTCGGATACGATTACGCTGATTATGGCCGGCGACTCGGATCTCGTTCGAGGAGGCGACGGACAGGTAGCGGGTCGACCACCGCCCCGGCGATCGATTGTCGGCGGAGACCGACTAGCCGCTGCTCGCGCACGGGACAGCACACTTGATCATGACGGCGTTGACCGATCGTTCTCCAAGGTCAGTGCCGAGCGAGTCGGTCGTTGCTGCCAGCGCCAGTGGCGGCGATAAGCGCTGCGGTTGGCGGCGACCGGCTCGTGCGCGCCCTAGCAACTGGCGATACGCGCGGCTGGCCGGTCGACCGACACACGGCTTAGGCGCTTTTCCGGTCCGAAAGGCGCGCAAGCGGCCGCGGAAGGAAACAGGAATGGATTCAGTCAGTCTGTTGCCCGCGGGGATATTAGCTGATCGTCCGGTGACGAACTGAAGACGCTTACGGACGAGCGCCGCGTGCGCCTGCCAGTCGGTCGGTGCATGACTGCCGCAGGTGCCTCAGTTGCTCGTCAGTGGAAGTCGCAGCGAAGACGTTTAATCGTATTAGCGGCCACCATTGAGACGCCGACGAGCGCCTTCGACGGCCGTCCGTCGTTCCTGTGGGAATGCGCTCGTCGGCAGATCGATTCGGCGAATAAATAATTGAACAGAGCGCAAAGCCGTGTGGATCGGTGAGCGCGTCCTTCTCTGACCACCCAGAAATGAATATCTCATGAGCGTCGTCGAGCTTATCTCGCTAACCGAATCGCTCGCAAATACCAGCACTCGCAGTCGTCGCGCAAGAAAAATGTGATCGACGGACGAACGGCGCAGCTGCGCTAATGGCCGCTATCGCCCTAGCGTGTTATTTTAGTCGCCCAATTTATGTGCTCTTCAATTGCACAGTGCGAAGCGAAGGGAACGCTCGGCCGAACGCACCTTGTCACTGGCACTGGCGGTCCGTCCGGGCTCGCCAAATTGGCGCAGCGTGCGCAGCCTTAGGGCGCACCACGATCAGCGGCACATCGGCAGAAGCAGAAGCAGACGCAGCTGGCGACGACAAAGCAAACTGTGCGCACGCACGGGCGAGACGGACGAGCAGACAGCGGCGTAGTAGCTCGACGTAGCCGACGGGGCAGCAGGCTGGCGCGCGCTCATCTCTGATAGAGCGACGGCGGGTGCAGCCGTTCGGCGCGCCGCCCCTTCGGGTCCGACTCGTCAAGATTAATGACGACGGACGAGGTAGCTAGCGCCTCCGTCAGTCTCCCCGCCTCCAATCGCGGCGACGCATCCACGCGTCGTCGCTGGGCCCATTGCTCCGCTGATCAGTCGGTCGTCAAGGAAATGAGTTGCACCAACAGTTGCCTTTCAGAACGGTAACCCGCTCGGAGATAGCGACGGTCGCTTCACCAACGAACGCCAGCAGTTCCAAATCGCCGCCGCCGATGAGAACGACGCCGGACGCTACTCCTGCGTCGCCGAAAACAAGGCCGGACGGGCTGACAAGGATCTGGTCGTCGCCGTGCTCAGTAACACAAACACTCAGGCTGCAGAGCTCACGGAACAATCTTTTCAGTGCCGCCGACCGTGCACGACGCGCCAACAGTCATCGAAATCCCCGAGAACGAGACGCAGACCATCGAATGCCCCGCCAACGAATTGCAAGTCGAGATTGTGTGGACAAGGAATGGAGTGCCTTTTACTACGTCCGACAACTTGCAGGTAAATCTGCCGCCGTTCTTGAAGTTTATCCGCTGATATTCGTAAACAATTTCTTTGTTCACCGTTTCCACGTTTGCGCCTAAAAACGGCACAGCCGGTGAAAGACGCGTCCCGTTTGCCGTGAATTGAGGCGCATTAGCGCATTGGTGCATTGACGCACATCCGTGGTCCACAATAGCAGATTTTAGCTGTCTGCCATCGGAAGGAAACTGCACATTATGAAGGCGCAGGTGATGAACGCAGGCCGTTATTCCTGTATTATCAAGAACGAAGCCGGCCAAGTGAGCGCCGATGTCGAGGTTATCGTGCTCGGTACGGACTGCCAGGAGAACAGAGCGGAGCAGAGCATATTCGTGAATTTCAGTGCCGCCGCGAATCGTTGGGCCGGGATTCCGCACGATCGACAGTATCGTCAACCAGACAGTACAGATCGAATGTCGCACGACGGGCACTCCCACGCCGCAGATCAGCTGGTCGCACGACGGCAGACCGCTGCTCGCCGGCCCCTCGGTCGAGATGATCAACAACGGCTCCGTGCTGCGCATCACCGCCATTCAAAGCGCTCAGGAGGGTCGATACACCTGCACGGCTGTCAACAAGGTACACAATTTCCGCTCTTTTTGTGCAGCGCTTCATGCGCCGTTCCGTAGCTCACCAGGAAGCGTTCGTTACCACGATTTTCATTTCAGATTGGTCGCGCCGAAGCCGACACATTCGTCCAAGTCACAGGTGGGCCGACCAGGGAGAGTTAAAGTAATAATGATTTTTCGTTCAGCACCACCTCAAATTTCTCCTCAACCGGAAGAACTGCGCGCAATCTTGGGTCAGGGACAGACGATTCGATGCGAAGTGTCGGGCTCACCGCCGCCGCGAGTCGAATGGCTGAAGAACGGACAGAAGTTCGAATCGGCGCTGGCACACGCCTCCTCTGACATGCACTACATTCATGTGGTGGAAGCCGGAATCGACGACGGCGGTCGCTACACTTGCATTGCAACGGTCAGATCAGCATTCATGGCTAATTTCAATTCCCATGTGCCCAAGTCCAAGTACAATAGAATATTGATCCCGTAATAACAACTGCAAACAAACATTACATCTGTTTCAAATGAACGACAACTGATTTCAGAATCGCGCAGGTGAAGACCGCATCACCGTCCAATTGGTTGTACTGGGTAAGGATTACGGTATGCAAAGAGAGGTAATAGGTGTGGAGTTGTAGTGCCTCCTACGATACAAGAAGGAGAGCGTGTACTGAACGTCAAAGAGAACACTTCTTTGTCGCTGGAGTGCATCGCTACGGGTACACCGGCGCCGCTGTTGACCTGGAAACGTGAAGGAGAAACGATCGTCAACAGCGAACACTACCAATTGGTCGGCGACGGACAACGGCTGACAATTCTGGACGCTCGGAAGGCCGATGCGGGACGCTACACGTGCCAGGCGAGTACAATATCTACAAGATTTAGTAGAACGTAAAATTGATTTCAGGCGAAAAATGAAGCCGGTTCGGCTGCTGCCGACTTTGCCGTGGACGTCTACGTCCGACCGACATTCAGAGATCTGAAGCCAGATGTGCGCGTGATCGAAGGCGACCGTGCCCGACTCGAATGCAAAGTTGACGCTCATCCGCCAGCCACGATTCGGTAAAATAATTGTATTGGGGCGATTCATTGCATTATTATTATGTCTTTAGCTGGCTTCGAGGCGGTCGACCAATTGAAGATATGTCCAATGCGATTTTGAGTCCGCGTGGAGAAAGTCTGATGATTCTTAAAGCGCGACGAGCCGACGCGGGCAGTTATTCGTGCGTAGCAAAGAATGCTGCTGGCGAAAGCGAAGCCGGATTCGCCGTTACCGTTCTCGGTGCGCTGTCGCAGACGACGATATTTTTTACCGCGTGACTTTCAGTGGCACCTCATATCGACGAGCAGATCGACCAGAACCCCAAAGTGGTGGTGAACAAGGAGATCATCATTGTCTGTCCGGTGCAGGGAATCCGACAACCGACGGTGGAATGGCGCGTGAACGGAAAAGCGCTGACTCTGGTCGCCGGCCGCTTCGAGACCATCAACGACCGCGATCTGAAGGTAATGGCGGCCGAGACCGAAGATGCCGGACGTTATACTTGCCATGCGTCCAACGAAGCCGGCGAACTCGACACCGATTACGCGCTAGAAGTCATTGGTACGTCGCAACAATCGGTCCGGAAATCTCCTTCGAGTACTCGCTTTCAGCCCCACCCAAGTTCGGTCGCGAAGGCTCATTGGTATACGAAGTGATCGAAGGCAACAGTGTGACAATGGATTGCGCCGTGGAAGCGCAGCCCAAGCCGGAGATCGTTTGGAATCGTGGTGACTCGCCCGTGTATCTCGACCAGAACGTCTGGATCTCCGCTAATGGACAAGTATTCGCATTGATTTGTTAGACTTTTCATGTAACTTAGGAAATGTTAATTTGAGGAACTGACCATTTCGCAAACGCGTCTAATCGACGGTGGAAAGTACGTTTGCAAAGCGACCAATGTTGCCGGCACAACCGACATCGACGTCATCCTGAAAGTGTTGGTGCCGCCGTCCATCGATAAGTCGAACATCATCGGCAATCCGCTGGCCATCGTCAATCGCACCATCTTCCTCGAGTGTCCGGTCACCGGTATTCCACAGCCGACCGTTCGTTGGCTCAAAGACGGTCAGCCGCTGACCATTCGTGACGCGCGCATCACCGTCGAACAGAACAACCAGACGCTGGGCATCCAGCCCATTGTGGAAACTGACGAGGGTCGCTACACATGCATCGCCGAATCTAATGCCGGCACGGCTGAACAAGATTTCAACCTCGAAGTCCTTAGTAAGTGCTTACAATTCATTTTTCTTTCAATACCACTGCTTTTTTTTCTTAGCTCCTCCCATTCTCGACACTTTGGAAAGACAAAAGATCACGAAACGCGAGGGCGAAAGTTTGACGCTCAACTGCCCACTGCGACAGGTTGGCGATCAAGCGGCACCGCCCGACGTCAGCTGGACAAAGGACGGAAGACCGTTGGATCCGCTGAGCTTGCCCAACATTCGAGTTGGCTTTTAGTTGCACCGCCCGATGACACTGTTCCGTCTGCAGATTTCTTCGGAAGGACGCCGTCTGCACGTGACGAATGTGGTGATTCCCGAAGCTGGACTGTACACTTGCGTCGCTTCGAATCGCGCCGGAGAATCGTCTCTGGAATTCGACGTCGAAGTGTTATGTACGCATTTGGCCACTGAGCGTTGTCGTCAGCTAGAGAACAATCACATCGCCGAGTATCGGCGACTGTATGAGCGGCGCAAATGGGAGGCGACACTGACCAATCGCGAGAGAAGCCGCGCCACCGCTCGACCGATAGTTGTTGTCAGTATTGACGTCACACCTCCCCCATTCGAAATTACTGTCGAACACCACAGTGTTAGTTCCACTGTAAGGCGCAGCACCACTGTACCGTATGTGCGAAAGCGCACCGAAAAACCGCCAAAATATTATGGGAAGCCATTGCTGTTCCAGAAGGAGATGCAACCCTGGGACCCAGACTATCAGAAACCCGTGCGCGCGTTCTTGTCGACTGTGAAAAGCGATTGGACGGGGTGGTATGCTTACGGTTCTGGCCACTATCCGCATTTCGCTCACCGTCACAGGCGTAGACATCGGCATTTAAAATCGAACAAGAAAGCGTCTCATGTTCTTTAACTCGTATTATCTTCCGTTATCTCATCCGATTCCAGGCTTGCCAATGATTTTTACTGATAATAATCATTGCTGACCGGCTGGTGCAACCCGTTGATCAAAGCTTTCTGTTTAATCATTTGCGTAATCATTTCAGATCTGCTTTTTTAGCCAAGTAGGCTGATCAGTTGTAGTCCATCTACAGTTTGTTATTTTTCTGCTTTTTCTCATTCATTGATGCATAATGATCACCGATAACTGATGTGCCAATATTGAGGTTGCTGATGCTTTTGTGTTGTGTTACTTCCGAGCTTGCAAAACGATTCAATGATTCCAAATAGCTTTCGAATTGATTGTCCACTTACACACTAACTATGCAATACTTACATGTCGCATGAATTGAACCCCAACTTGTACTGGAACCATGACTGCGTGTGCTTGGTTGTGATCTGACAAACATCTGCCTTTGTTCATGTTTGCCATGTGATCCTATGTTTGTTCGCCGTTACCCCTATGTTCAATGTTGAATTGCGGTAAAGAGACATTCAATCAGACTTGCTGAGCTCGCAAAAATTTCAGACGATGACGAATCAGTTGCAGATGTGTTGACCGTTTTCTTGTAGCGCCTCCACAAATCGACGGTACAAGAAATGATCCACAGCCCCGCGTTATCATTGGTCGTCCGATGACGTTGTGGTGTTTGGTGTCCGGTCATCCATTCCCCACTGTCAAATGGCTCAAAGACGGCGACGAGCTGACGAAAACTCAGCTGGCGGAACTGCAGTTTATTGACGAAAGCCAAGGTCTGCAGATTCAGACGGCGGATCAGAAACATTCTGGGCGTTGGACCTGTGTCGCGACCAATGAAGCTGGTCGGGCGGAGCTCGAACTGCCACTCGATGTCTGGGGTACGTGTAGCATGTCAAAAAATTGGCCTGTTTTTCTACTGTTCGCAATACAGTGCCACCGACCGTCAGTATCAGCGGCGAAGACACGATCAGACCGCTGCAAGCGCCCATCGTGCTCCTGTGTCAGGCGGCGGGCAACCCGACCCCCACACTCTCCTGGACCAAGGGCGGCCAGCCGTTGCTCACTTCGGCCAGCGGCGCCCGCATCTCCGGCGATGGCGGCCGGTAGATTGGTTTCGACTGCGTTTAATTTGATCGCAATGCCGTTCAGATTGGACATTCCTCGCCTGCGCGAGACCGATGTAGGGTCGTACACCTGCTCTGCGAGAAATGAAGCGGGCACGGCTGAAGCGTCGGTCGGGATCGACGTGCTCGGTGAGATAAACGGCGCTCCGTATCCGCAAGTTTGTCTTCTATTGCAGTGCCGCCGTTGATCAACCGCGACAACGTGGAAATGAACCCCCGCTTGCCCACGGGTCAGACTCTGATATTGACATGCGAGGCGACTGGCAAACCGGCGCCCGAGCTGGCATGGTTCCGCGACGATACTCCAATTACCGCCAGCACCGGCGGCTTGGTGATCGGCCCTGAATTGCGTTATCTGCAGGTACGCACCAAGTGCACATAATTTTATTCACGCGAGGGAGAAAGTTCTGCGAGCGCCGTATCAATGGACCCCATTCGATGCGGCGGGTCGGCAATTTGAACATGTTTGCTTTTGTTCAACACGTGTTTTTGTTGTCGATTCGCGATCTGAGAAAGGGAACGCGATGTGAGCGGCGGCTTTTTCGAGAATTGTCGGCGATAAGGGTAGACCTTGTTCAGAACGTCATCCCAAAACGCCGGCATGCGATAGTAGCGCGCCTCCTGCTCCAGCTTCGCCAAAGTCCCACTGAAACATCTATTATTATCACCGATTTTCCCCCTTTTTCATCCCACCGATTTTCTAACTCGTGGCGACGGTCGACTATTTCCCCATTACGCAAATATTCCACGATGAAATGGAACAGCGACCCATCGCGATCGATGAACACTCGTCCCTAAATAAGTTTCGCATTGTCCGGATCGGACGTGAAACAAAGGCGGATGAAAGGATACGTAATCATCTTCGTGAATGCGATCGAGACCTCGCGTGGATGTGATTTGATGGAGAAGGCTTTGTTCGGGCGCATGTCGGAGAGTTCTGGCGCTGACGGAGAAGTGGATACCTCCGACAGACAGCTGAATGATGCGATTCGGATCGTGCAGGCGGCCGTCGATCAGCTGAACCAGTCCAGCTGTCGAATAGAATTCCGCTTCTTTTCTCAGTTCGTTCAGCGTCGTCCTGTCCTGTACGCAGCAATTAACAGATGCAAGCAACCGGAGTCCACACCTTCGGGAGTTCCATTTTCAGGCCGTCACGCATGTAACTTAGTACGTACTCGAACAGCCGACCATCTCGGTCGATAAAAAGCTGCTTGATTGCTCTGTGGACACGCACTACAAGTGTTTCACTCGCTCGTCGCTAACTTACCTTTCATTTTGGTCGTGCGTTTGATGACAGTACATTCGACTAAAGTAGCTATCGGGGTCCGAAAACAGCGTGTGCTCGGTCGTCTTAAACGCTCGACCACCAACATCGAGAAGGACCACTTGGTTCTTCCTATCGTCGATGATGATTGGGGATTCGGTCTTCATCTCAGCTGAAAGATTTGAAAAATTCGCACAAAGTATAGAGCGCATGTTTGCGGAAATACGCGCACGAAGTTGTTGTCTGGGGGCAGAAAGAAACTAAGGCGAACACGGCCGACGGAACTAATGGGACATTGTTCCCGGCCGGGACGAAACCGAGCGTCGGTTGGCGGAGGGGCTAACGGCACGAAACGCAATCAGACGTGCAGACGCCATTTCGTCTAACCGTTGACGCTCTGATCGATCGCCTTGACGAACCGCATTTGCAGATCGCCAATATTTCGCTCACCGACAACGCCGTCTACAAATGCACCGCAAGGTAAATTACTCAACCATTTCCGTCGTTCAAACATGGCGTGCATTGCAGCAACACGGCCGGCAAGGATGAGATTCTCTACAGCGTCGACGTCGTCAGTGAGTGATCGTGTCAACGCGAGTCCGCGAGCATCTATCTGGGGAACACGCACACAATCTTTCAGAAGCGCCGCTAATCGAAACAGGCGGCACGTTGCAAGTAGTGGAGGGAGAGGCCGCCGATTTGGAATGCACGGCTGCAGGTGAACCGTTGCCCGAGATCACTTGGCAGCGAAACGGCATTCGCGTCGAAACGGGCGACCGCTACGTCGTCGACGGCCGCGTAAGTGCGCCATTCACTGATTAACCACCTCTCTGTGCTGCAGAAATTGCGCATTAGCCAATCGCGCAACACAGACGCCGGGATTTATGTTTGCGTCGCCACCAACGAAGCAGGTAATCAACTGCGGAGACAGTATCGAACGAAGCTCATGAAATTTCCATTGCAGGTACCGCCCAACAGGCATACACGCTCGAAGTGCTTGGTAAGCGACCGCGTGGCAACACTCTAACGATCACTAATTAATTCAGTGCCACCAAAAATCCACGTGGTCAGTCCGGACGAGTCGATCGTGCCAGTCGGAGGTCCATTCAGTCTTAAATGCGGCGCCCGCGGCTACCCGGATCCCATGATCACTTGGTCGGTTGAGGGCCAAGCGATTGTGTCTGGTCGCGATGGATATTCCGTTGGTATGAAGCGTGTGGGCGGACGACAATCACTGCTGCCTTTTCAGCCGAAGACGGCACTTTGTTCGTCATCAAGGCGTCGGACAAGAAATCATTGAGCTTGAAATGCGTTGCAAAGAACGTGCGTCACTAATCATTTTGCGTCAATTCGCTTTTGATCCCACAATAATGATTGCAGGACGCAGGCAAAGACGAAAAGGAATACGTTGTCAAGACGATCAGTACGCTTGGATTGAGTTGGTTATGTGTTATCTGTTCCGTGTTTAGCTCCGCCGATGATCACAAAGGAGGGCATCAAAACCATCAACACGACCGAGGGCGAGCCCACGCTCGTGGTCTGCGAGGTCGAAGGCGAGGTCCCCGACGTCGTTTGGCACAAAGTACTATCACATTCAATCAATTCGCGCTAAATGATAGTCTCCAGGATGGCGCGGTTCTGGCGATCACCCCGAATGTGGAACTGAGCGAGGACCTGACGCAACTGAAGATCGGTTACACGAGATTGTCGGACGAAGGACTATACGCGTGTGTGGCCAAGGTGCGCACGAGCAACTCCCCATATCCTCTCACGAAATCTTTCAGAATCCTGCCGGCAATGCTACGCAGAATTTCCAGCTATACGTCGGAGGTAATATTTACAGTAACGACCGTCTTTTATTTATCAGACACGCACCGTACGTAAACACTGACCGCAACATACGATTTTCGATCTTAAGTCGACTGCTCGTTCTGTTCGAGACTCTGTCGGAGCTGTTTATATGTGTTGACCATGTCGCGCAGCTCCAGAGCGCTCAGAAGTCGACGATCTCTGTCACCGAAAAGACTTCTTTTGCCGATGGGGCTAAAATCTTTGTCGCGGGATGTCTGCAAGTCATTGTAGATGGCGTCAATGAGCTCTAAATCTTCGTCGGTAAAGTCGCCTCCTTGCTTGATCTGAATCGGAGTGTTTTGAGACTTTTCAAGAGCAGCCTCCAAACGCTTGAAACTGAGCTGATTTGGTTGATCTTGTCTCATGCCTAAAAGTATAAGATGAGGATGTAGCAACGTGAACCACAGCAGTTATACCAGTGCTTTTGGCGCTCGCGAGTAGGAACACGCTTGCTACTGAGCAGAGAAATATTGGGAAATTCATGGTAACAGACAGAGCCAATTCAACGGGCTGTCGATCGTGACACTTCGTTAGCAAATAATGAGCTCGTGCTCAAAACCGCTCGTTCAAGTAATGGCGCAAATGGGGGGATTTCATGCATCAGCGCATTCACGCAGGTGGAATGTGAGGCGTCGCTCGTTGCGTCTACGGGGACCATTGTTGGAGAAGTTGATGATGCATCGTTTTTCAGTTCCTCCGCGGATCACTGAGAAGCCGCGCCGTGTGGTCGTGCAGAACGGCGAGATGGCCGAGTTGTGGTGCGAGGCGCTCGGCGTGCCCGAGCCGCACATCACCTGGCTCAAAGACGACGTCGCCATCGTCGAGAGTCAGTCTTTGCTGCCCGATCACTCATCAATCCGCCGTTTTCAGCAAGCGTCGAGAGCTTCACTGACAAACGTGTTACAACCACAGCGTTCAAGAAGGTCGAGCCTAGCCAGGCTGGCGTCTACACGTGCAAGGCAGAGGTCAGCGTTTTCATTTGCTAATATCAACCAAGTAAAAGAAAGGAAGTAAAAGCAAATCAAAATGTCAAAATGTCAAAATCAGTTATTTTTGCAACCATCACAGCCCTAGTTACCTACTGTAGCAATTGTTTTCAGAACTGGGCTGGAACCTCCTACAAAGACGTCGACTTGGTCGTGCTGAGTAAGCTTTGTGCTTTTTCTTCTTAATTTTCTTAGCTCTTTTACTTTTTTATCGATGGTTGCATTGGATATTTTAGTTCCACCGGCGATTGTTCCCGAACGCATGAATATCACTGCGAAACTTCGGGAAACAGTGATGATTCCTTGCAACGCAACTGGTATCCCTGAGCCAGTCGTCTCCTGGTATAAAGAGCCCAACATCGACATTGTTGGCAATGGAGAAAGTTCGTTGCGTCCAAACGTACAGCCGCATCGTTTTTTCTTTGCAGAATTCCAAATTTTGGGCACATCTCTAGCGATTCGAGACGTGCGCGAAGATGACGACAGTTTCTATCGATGCGTCGCTAAATCAAAAGTACTTTACCTTCTTCAATATGTTCCTGTAGCGCAACGGATTTAGGCCGGCGTCGCCATTGGTTTCCGAAAACTGGACGTGGATGTACCCAAGAAAGATTATAAGGTGATTTGGGTAGAGTGCGACGAGAACGGCAATCCGGTCAGAACCACCTATGTTCCTGCTCGTGGAGACTTGCCTGATGACGACAACACGCTGCTGCCGTGGAGGACCGAGTTCCAGGAGCTTCCCGAGAACGGCACCGATGGCGTCATCATCAGATGTCTCCCCGGCCCCCGTGGTCCGCGTCGAGTTCCCATCCAGAAGGCGCCTCACTTTGTGGAACTGCCGAAAAGTTTGATTGTCGCTCTTGGAGAAACTCTGGAAATGACCTGCGGTGCCGTCGGCCCACCCACACCCACAATTGTTTGGCTGCGCAACGGACAAGCTCTCGAGAACGCGTCCGTATCGCATAACGGCAAATCCATGCTCAAGATTGTCGCCGCCGACGAAAGTCACGCGGGCAGCTACGCCTGCGTCGCTAGAAATGAATTCGGTTCGACCAGTGCGTCGGCGACCGTACGCATATCTTCCGAGGGCTCGTCCGGCAACATGTTGAAGTTGGAGAAGTCCGTGTGGACGCGCCGAGTCGCCGTGCTCAGCTGCATCGACAAGGGCGTCCCAGTCCCCGCCAAGCTCGGCTATCTCGCTCACTGGACCAAAAATGGTCGTTCAGTCGCATCCGATGAGCAGGCTCACATTCTGCTCAATGGATCGCTGGTCGTCTTCGAGCCGGAAGCGCTGGATGTAAGTGTCGCAGTCAATTTATTACAATGACGCGCATCTTTTTAGTCGGTGGAACTAGAAAAGTACCACTGCTCATTGAAGAGCAGACAGCATATGGTGACGTTTTCGACGCAGATGGTCACTGAGGGCGTGCCCGAGGTGATCGTTTTCCCGAAGCGTACCGTAGTCAAGCATGGCGAGTCCGTATTCATCCACTGCACAGTGAATGCGGAACCATTGACGACGAAAATCGAATGGACGCGTAACGACGTGGCAGTGGTACTCGATGCACGCACCTTCATGCACGTCAACAACACACTCGAAATCCGATTCGCCAAATCTATCGATCGCGCTCATTACAAATGCCGCGCTTCGGTATGGTTAAAAATTCGTTGCATGTCCACTATTGTACTCGGTTATTTTTGCAGAATCGTGCCGGTCAGGCGTGGGATGGAGCTGAAGTAATTGTGGACGGTATCGGTGATGATTTGTACAATGTGATATGAAAATCTGTGCTTTAGATACACCCAAGCGCATGATCGGTTATCTGGAAGGAACGGTCAACAATATTCCATTGACCAACCAGGCGATCTATGCCAACATCACTCCGCACGTCCAGGACAACTCCATTTACGTCAAAATCGACGCTCTGCCCATCAACTTCGGTCCGTCTTTTTTTTTCATGCCCATCATGTTTGACTGGAATAAATTTTGCAGACGGTGCAAGTCGAGCGATGGTCGGCTACCTCACGGCGCCGTGCTGGCAGATGGCTTACGCGCCCAACTCGGCCACACCAAACGGCATGAAAGCGACCAACGGCCATTTCGAACGCCAGTCCCAGTATCGTTTCCTGACCGGCGAGCGCTTGACGGTGAAGCAGACTGGTCGCGGATCGGACGCCGTCACCGGCTATCTGACCATGGACGTTCTTATCGACGGCCGCACACCACGTTTCAATCGCTTCGATTCGGTCGGTATGGATCCCGTGCAGGAGCGCTACGTGCAAGAATCTCCCGGCGTCATTCGCGGTTTCGGACGTTCCACACTGCGTGTGGGACCGCACTACCGAATTCCTGTCGAGTGAGTGGTCACCTCTCACGCCTTCTTTCACATTTCTTCATTGCAATCCAATTAGGTGGGATCACAACATCACATATGATGCTCGAAATGGACAAATTTTCCGCACACCGGCCGCCAATCTTCACATCAACTCCGTCGATCTGACCGGCAAAGACGGATTTGTGCTGGAAGCTCATCAAGACACACGCTTCGAATGTCCACCAGGTTTCCACCAAGAGCCGGGCAAGGCCGTGTGTCGAGGTGAGACGCCTCTACGAGTCGGTCGCTTCATTCACAAGTTTAGATATTGACGAATGCGGTTCTGGCACAGCGCAATGCCAGCCGGGACAAGATTGTCTGAACACGCTAGGCGCTTATCAGTGTCTGGGTGAGTGCACCACCGGATACCGACTGAAACTGGACGGATCGTGTGTGGACATGGACGAATGTGCGCTGGGAGTGGCGGACTGCCTCGAAGGACAGCAGTGCGTGAACACCGACGGCTATTACGAATGCCTGGACCAGTGTTCGGAGGGATACGAACGCGCCGCGGATGGTTCATGCCACGGTACGGGAGTTGACAGGCGTAGGTCGTTTGCACCGCCACCGCGACCGTTTCAGATATTGACGAATGCGCGGATGAGCATCAGTGCGCCGAAGGACAGACTTGCGTCAATGCGTTGGGCTCTTATCATTGTGTGTGTTCGCCTGGGTCGGCTTCGGGACACGATCCCGCTTGTCAGGGTATGCTAATTATTGTCTGCTTTTATTATTATTATTGTCTGGTAATGCCTGGTTTCGCCTTCAGAGTCAATGCAGTGTTTTGCATGCGATTTCAGGTACTACTACTACTAACCAACCTTTGGAATCTACCTGCCCACATAATTGCGTTCGTATTCGGGGCACATTGAAATGTTTTTGCCCGATTCGCATGCACAGCGGTAGCCATCACAAAACGCGTGTTGTTGGTATGTTGTTGCATGCTCTATTGTACCATTGATAGCGATTATTGATTGTTCGCCATTTTAGGACAATCTTGGTCTCATCAGTCTTCGCACCACACTGAGTGGCAGGACAATGGACGAACAGTTAGGCATTTTCCGGCGACTTCTCGCTGCCCTACCGGTCTAGTTTGGACTGGATTCCGATGCGAAGGTCAATAATTTTACAAGAAAAGACGAGATCATTAATGAGATATTTATTGCTTTAGACATGGATGAATGCTCATTTAATTCGCCCTGTCAATTCCGGTGCGAAAATTCGGAAGGGTCGTACAAATGCCAGTGTCCATATGGCTATCGACTCGGCCCCGACGGCCACAACTGCCAAGGTGAGAAATATGCGTACGATGAAAAAAATATAGGAAATATCTTGCAGACATCGACGAATGTCAAGAAGGAACGGCGAGCTGCGGTGAGAACGCGTTGTGCTTCAACGGGCTCGGCTCGTTCCAGTGCATCGACTCGCCGTGTCCACCCACTTACGCGCTGGACCGCGACGCCAAGTACGTCGGTCCCGCGTTGCTATGATTGACTAATGCGTTGGTGCTCAGGGTGTGCCGTCAGCAATGTGGTGACGACTGTCCGCCGGAGATGGTGACGGGCAAGTCGCGCACGATCGAGCTGCAGTTTGTGGCGCTGCCGAGCGGCATCTCACCGATGACCGATCTGCTGAGATTGACGGCCTACGACTCGCAGGACCGCGTGCTGCACCAGACGCGCTTCAACATCCGCAACCAAGACATCCCGCTCAGACATACCGTCCTCCCCTTCTCCATCAGGCTCGAAGGCGGCCGCGGTCTGCTCTACAACACCCATCTGCTACAGACCGGCAGCAAATATCGATTGGGCATCCGGGCCTCATCCATCTCCGATTACTCCGGCTCGAAATATCAGACCGACTTTATCGTTTTTCTATCAGTATCGCATTTCCCCTTCTGAAGTGCCATTCGAATTCATGATACTGTATTGCCTTGTTCTCACTAGCCGCCTTAGACCTATGTTGTAAGCAAATTGAAGTGTAGTTGCTGAGTTGTATGCAAATAAATTGTATCAGAATCTCCGGCACAACTGCTTCGATAAGTTATCCTCAAAAGTACAGTCGCAACTCAAAGCAAAGAACACTTATTGGCCAAAATAGACGGCACCGACAGTCTAGAAGACAAGAGCATAAAACAGTGAGCGCTGATTTGGGCTGTCCCATCTACAGAGTAATCCGATCCGAAGTACAGTAACCTTCAGCAAACGGTAGCGAGCCGATGAGAAATAGTAATCTTGTTTGTTGTCTAAGAGCAACTGATGCAGAAAAGATATATTCAAACCCGTAAAGCAGATGGTTGTAATTATTCAAAGAGAGACATATGCTCATTGTTGGTCATCGCCTTAGGTATGGCAGCGGCGACACAATATCACCAGTACTTTGTGATTCAATGGAATGTTGTTTCTATCGACGATGATCGGCCGGGCGTCGTGGCGGGCGCCTGTAATCTCGCTACCAGGAGGCCGGGGT